>ML263643.1:0-17929 GCA_005239495.1 Nicotiana undulata
AAATCCAAAAGGAAAACAAGTGAAAGGCCTACAAGGGCAGAATGAAGTTGAAATGTTAGGTCCTGCGTGGCCGATCACCACAACAAAAGCTGGAAAGCCAAGGTCCACGAATTTGGAAACGAAACCCAATCCCCAGCAAGCAAGCAAGCAGGCGGTTGAGATCTATGTCAACAGAGCCGAGATTAAATAGTTGAAATAATCAAGGCTGCAAAACCAACCACCGTTTCAAACTAACAAATTGTTCTTTGTTGAAATAAGAAATAGGTGCAACTCAAAAGCAACCGTGCAAGAAGAAGGTGCAACCAAGAGAAAAAGCGCAAGAGCTAGAAGCAGCTCTGCAGCAACAACTACAAAAGGGAGGTTTTCTCCAAAATCCTTTCCAGCGTTCATTCAAAAAAAAAGCAAAAAACGTGTTGAAAACAGCTCAGATCTGAAGTGGTTTAGGGTCTCCGGACCCTAGATACATCTTTTCCGACATGGGTGCACACGCTCCCTAGTCGATGCCAATTAAGGGTATACATTCCCTAATTGATGTTTTACTTTTCCAATTAAGGGTATATATTCCCTAATTGATGCTTTCCTTTCCAATTAAGGGTATACATTCCCTAATTGATATTTTCTTATCCAATTAAGGGTATACATTCCTTAATTGTTGCTTTCCTTACCAATTAAGGGTATACATTCCCTAATTGATTTCCTTTCCCGACATGGGTGCATACGCTCTCTAGTCGATGCCAATTAAGGGTATACATTCCCTAGTTGATGTTTTCCTTTCCAATTAAGGGTATACATTCCCTAATTGATGTTTTCCTTTCCAGTTAAGGGTATACATTCCCTAATTTATGTTTTAATTTTCCAACTAAGGGTATACATTCCTTAATTGATTTCCTTTCCCGACATGGGTGCACACACTCCCTAGTCGATGCCAATTAAAAGTATATATTCCCTAGTTGATGTTTTACTTTCCCAATTAAGGGTATACATTCCCTAATTGATATTTTCCTTTCCAATTAAGGGTATACGTTCCCTAATTGATGTTTTACTTTTCCAATTAAGGGTATACATTCCCTAATTGATTTACTTTCCCGACATGGGTGCACATGCTCCCTAGTCGATGCCAATTAAGGGTATACATTCCCTAGTTGATGTTTTACTTTCCCAATTAATGGTATACATTCCCTAATTGATATTTTACTTTCCAATTAAGGGTATACATTCCCTAATTGATTTCCTTTTCCCGACATAGGGTGCACGTGCTCCCTGGTCGATGCCAATTAAGGGTATACATTCCCTAATTGATGATTTCTTTTTCAATTAAGGGTATACATTCCCTAATTGATTTCTTTTCCAGCATAGGGTATACAATCCCTAGTTGATTTCATTTTTGCCACCCCAGTGGATCTTGATTTGAGATATAAGGTATCCACTCCCTAGTCTGCAATAACTCCGGATGCACTACTCCCGACTTTTTCACCGTTTTCCATAATAGTGTAGATTTCCTTACAATAACTCACGAAGTTCTCCTAGTGGAAAACTAGGGCATAATATTTTGTTCGTTTGTTTTGATTTTTGGGCAGATTACATTTTTAAGACTTTGGAACTCGAGACAACCAAAAGAAGAAGTTTCGATCCAAAGCAATAAAACAAAAAGCGAAAGAGAAGATTGAACCAAGTGCAGAAACGGGAAAGTGATGGACTATTCAGGACGAGATTGAAGTCATCCGTTCGGTATATCCTTCCTTGATCCGAGAAATGAAAAGACAAAACCAGCGCTTGCAGCTAACAAGTATCAAGGTTCAGGTCAGAGTCAGCGAAAGATCAAGACTCAAAACCAAGTCTTAGATAGGAATCTTGTAACTTAGCAGCTGATAGGTTTAGTTAGTCTTTCGTTTTGTACTTGGGTGTAATAAGGAGATCAGCAGCAGTAACAGCAACGACCGTAGTGAAACCACAGTTACTCGGTAGTCCCAGCTACCAAAACTTCCAGAACTACACTAACTTGATTCCTTTATAGCCAAGGATATGTAGGCAACCTTTGAAGCAGGGTTTGGTCAAGGTTTTCCAAAACGCTTCACAAATGGAACATATGAGTGGGTAAAAGTCGTTTGTGGCTGCTCACTTTGTCTTTGCCCGGAAACTCTTCGTGTTTCCGAACAAAGAGGGGCAGCTGTGAGCACGTGATTTTTTACCTAACATATAGTCCTACAAAAATTTAATAAATTATTTAGTTTTATGAATTTTATTGGATTTCCGTGCTATTTGCATTATGTAACAATAATTCGTCTTTTTGAATGTATAAATGATTTAAAGCGACATGATTAGGTGTGTAACCTTAATTATTATTTAAATAAATATCATTATTTGACATAAAATAGGTTAAGGTTTAATTTCTCAATTTAATTATTTCTTTTAGCAAATTGTGAAATTTGTCCTTTGATTGATTAGGAGTAAATTAAATGGTGTGATTTCAATTAATTAAATTATAATTGGACAAAAAACTAGGTTAGGACTAATTATCACATTTTTGTTTAGTTTTAATTTAATTAATAATAAGTAGCAAGAGTGAATTAAACGGACCTGGGCTGGAATTACCCAGTCCCAAAACATTTTTCTACACTACCCATAACGACCTAGCCCAAATTTCCCCTCACCCGGTCCAGCCCCCGTTACACCCAAAACGGCCCCGTTTGCCAAAGTGAAATAATCCCAGCCATTGATCTATTTTGATCAAACGACTGTGAACTCTCCAGCCCTAAAATATAAATATGTCCAAACGTTACCCCCCCCCCCTATTTCCCCCTAAGTCTAACACCCCTCCCCCTCTCTTAACCCGTCTCTCTAGTCTCTCTCTCTCAACCCATCGGGCTCCGCTTGGAGCCGCCACCGGACCACCCTAGTCCCACCCTTCCTCCGCCGTGCTCTGCCAGCCGAAAATCGCCTCTGGCGGCTGAGCTCAACCAAAGGGCACCAAAAATTTACCAGAAAATCTCCATAGCCTCCTCAACCCCGTCCCAGCCTTGGTTTCTCCAAAAGATCACCCGTTTGTGAGGAATTTCATATCTAAGAATCTGAAAAACCTAAATTACTCCACCGGCCGATTTAGAGACAGTCAATGGCTCAGACCTTCATGAGTCAATTGCTCTTGACTAGAGCAATTGATTCATGAGGGTTTGATTCATTTTCAAACCCAGCCGGAAGTCCGGCCAAGGTCTGGCGACCACAAACTTTTCGGACAAAATCGTTCCACGGGTACCCCCCTTTCTATGTTTAGTATTCTTTTCATTTTTTCTTATTAGTTTCTTTTCCTTTTGTAAAAAAAGAAGAGTAGAATCATTTACGTGTGATTAAGATTACTGTTTTGTTTTTTGTCAATTTACGTTCCATTTCTATTAACATCGTTATTTAAGTTAAACATCATGCCTTTTAGTTGTTCAAAATGGTTGTTAGTATGAATTTGTCCATAGTATCTTCTGTGTGTTTTTTCTTAGTTTAGTGTTAGTCGTCTAGAATGATGATAATCATATGATTAGGAGTTTATTTGCCTAGTCATATGTTCGTTTGTAATTTGAAATATCAAAATAAGGATCCTTGGTCTTGAGTTTCTTATTACTGTTTGTCGTTAGTTTAATTTCCAATAAGGTTCATTATTCGATTGATTATAGGCATGATTGTGTGATTAGTCGGGATTAATTTCTAATGAGATAAAATCTCCTGATTAGGTCTAAGTAATTAAAAGTAGGTTATATGATCAATTAACCCAAGTCTAAGGAGTTTCAATCTAACTAATCTAAAATAGTTAATCAGTCTGAAATTAATTAATTAACCCTTGATAAAAATAACAAAAGTTTGGCTACTAATTAATTAGTTACTATCTAGCATAATTCCTAAAAATGATTCACCTAAGATCAAATAGGTTAAAAATCAGTGTAAGTTTGAAACTAATCAGTCAATTAAGGTAATTAACTATAATTGCTAGATAAGCACTTTTGAAATTATTTAAACCAATTAGTTCAATTAATTACTCTTTTTTTAATTAATTCAAATGATTTGTCAATTCAAATAAATTAGTTAGGCAATAAGAAATTAGTCACACTTAATTAGTAGACCTAGCCAAAGGTAAAACAATTAAGCTAACAACCTAGTTGACCCAAGTCTTAGATAACTAGTTAAGACCAATTAACTAAGTTTAAAAACAAATAATTCGCCTAGGCTTAATATTTCTGATTTTAGTAATTGACTTAGACTAAATCAGTTAACTTCATTTAAGGAGTTAAATTGATTAACCTACTTTAATTAACTAACTTAAACATAGGTAATTAGTATGAAACTAACTCTAGGCATTTAATCAATTAACCTTTAATTAGTTAATGTAAGCATAGTTAAACATAACTAGTAGTTAACAATCGTAAGCTAACTAGAACTAATTAACTAAACTAAACCCAAGTAAGTAACCATGGTTACCCAATGGTAAATATAGGGACTTCAAAGGGTACATCAGGTAATGTTTATTAGGAAATCAGATTTATAAGGGTAAAAAGGTCTTTTAAAATGGAAGAATGTTCTAGAATAGGGGGCAGTTGTCCCAAAAGATAAGGTTGACAGCTGCCCTATGTACTATTTGGTACTATTTTCAGCTAGATAAGGAATATTCCCAAAGGGTATCCCATTCAAAAATACCCTATAAATAGACCCCCTCCCCTTAGTCTGAGGAGGATTTTTTTATTTTTACACTCTGAAAATTCTCTCTGCAGCCTGAAAATTATTTTTCTGAATGCTGAATACTAGAAAACAAAGAAAGGAAAAATCTGGAAAAAAAAATTTGAACAAAATTCCTCAGTAGATTGACTGGTTCTGAGCTTTCATCTTCCTTGGGTGTTCTGATTTTTGAAAATTTTAAGTATTTGCATTCAACTCCTGGGTCATCTTCTTGTTGAGGCTATTTTTGGTTTTCTGTGGTTTGTTGATTGTTGCTGCTGAATTCTCTTCCTTCTTGCTGATTTTCGTGCATACTTGACCTTTATTTGGTCAAGTCTTTGCTATTTTTCTGTTTAAAGGTATGTAACAATGAACTTTATACAAAATTATTGAATCCGGAACTTGTATTAAAGTTGTTAGTTCATGTTGTGTTTTCTTCAAGAATGTGTGAATATGAATCTTCTTCTCCTCCATGCTTGATGTAAAAACTAAAGCAAGATTATTATTATCTGAGTATATGTATGCAACTCTTTGAATCTGCTTGGTTATTTGCTGAGTTTCTGTAATACATTTAGCATTTGGTAGTTTGATGTTGTTTTCATATGCGTTTAGCATGTTAGAGTGACCCGCACTAGGGTAGATGAGTTTGATTCTTTAATAATCAAACTCACCCCATGATGAGTGCAAAAATGTTAGTATGTTGGCTGAAGTTTACCCTCCAAAAAGGTATAAAGTGATTAGTTAAGAAGGCATTAGAGTGAAGAATCTAAACCCTTGAATGGTCAGATTCATCCTCTAAATAATGCCTAGATAAGCAAAGTTCCTATAGAGTTTAGAATTATATTAGCACTAGGGTAGATGAATCTGACTCTTCAATGGTCAGATTCACCCCATAACAGTGCACAAACGGTAGTTTAGCTTGCTGAAAATTATCCTTCAAAGGATATAAAATGGGAAAGTAAGAAGAACCTTAAGGAAAGAAATCTGAATCCACATAATGGTCGGATTTACTCATCAAAGTGCTAATATTGGTCAAAATATTTTATTGAATACTAGTCGAAATAAGCATGACTGTGAAAGTCTAAACGAAGTAGCATCTTTGGATTTTAATCTGACCCCTTTCTATGGTCAGATTCATTCCAGTCCATGCACAGTAGGACTTTGATACAGTTTGACATCATTAGAGCCAAAATCTGACCCCTATAATGATCAGATCCGCTCTAAAAGGTATATAACATATCTATTATTGAGATAGTTAGGGATTGTGAACGGAACTCTTCAAATGCACAATACGAAGAATCCAGATATGGAGCAGCTAATTAGGATTCCCATTTTAGTATGTTTGCCTTGGATATTCATAAGAAATGTATATTTTTAGAAGTTGTATCTTCGCTCCAGAAAACTGTAATTCGTTCATTATGCACTTTTGAATCCTGTAATTTAAGGGACTGGACTGTATATTTTCATTTTTTCTTAGCCTCTTAGTTTATGACGTTCAAACTGAATTTTGAGGTGGTTTTCTCTGAATTTCTAAATATGTTTTGCTCTAAAAGGTGTTTAATCAAAATTCAGTCGCCTATGTAATTGAATTTAGTAGATTACTCTTCGTTCATCTCGTATCCTGTTAAACTTTCTGAAAACCAAAAGAAAAGAAATTGTTCTCTTAAAGTCTCATGATTTACCCTAATAACTATTTGTTTTGCCTCTGATGAATTTCGAAAGGTACAAAAACAGATCTGCTATTTCCATCAAATTCAGAAGGCGTTCATTTAAACATTATGAATCTCCTCAAGGTGTATGAATTACGAACTAAATCCTATATATATATATATATATATATATATATATATATATACATATATATATATATATATATGAAATTAAGCAAAATCGTTTAGTTAAAGGTTCTATATATAGCTGAACGCGCTTGTTCGTTTCTTTAAATGTGTGATTAATTTTAGAGTTTGTAAATCAATGATTCTGTTTCTAGGAACTTCTTTGCAAACCTGTCATTGTTAGCATGCTTTTAATTGAATTATGTAACTTCCCTTCCTTCACAAATAGCCAAATTAGGATTGGCCAAAGAGTTGAAACAATTTGGGGTTAAATATGGCCATAGCCCGAAACATACTATCTTTAGATTGATGAAATTCATTTTAGGCAAGACTTTAGGTAGAGTGATATCTTTAGTGTAAAATTGGGTAAAATAAAGTATCATTCCAAAATTACCATAATCTACACTCGGAAGTGGCAACTCATGCTCCCGACCCTCGACTCCAAACATTAATAAAATGTACATAGCAACCGCGGGTGCATTTCATGTGACGTGTTTACCATGTGCTCAAAAATAACAAGTATACGCCATCGTAACTTGTCCAAAATAAATTCATAAACGTCTTAATTGATTTTAAAACTAAAATACTCCTTCAAATGGAAAGAACAAAGAATAATCGAATATCGCCTCAAACAGGCATTATAAAATCGTCATGACCATTAGTCTTGACCACGTAATCTACACTCGGGTGCGACAACTCATGTCCCCGTATTCAACTTCAAATCATAATAAAATCATGTGTTGCAATTACGGGTGCATTTCATGTGGCGTAATTGTAATACGTCCAAAAGCAGACAAGTGCACGTCCTCTTGACTTGTTTTCAAGATAAGTCCATAAATGTCAAAAGCGGTTAAAAAATGAAAAAAGGCTAAATGCACAATAGACTAAAATGCGTAAATAATCGGACAATTTAGGCCAAATATTAATAGTTAAGCGACCGTGCTAGAACCACGGAACTCGGGAATGCCTAATCCCTTCTCCCGAGTTAACAGAATTCCTTACTCGGATTTTTGGTCGTAGACAAATCAAAACAGAGTCAAAACTTCCTCGGTTTGGGATTTTCAAAACAAAACAGTGTCCCGGAGCATCGTCAAAAATCTGGGTGGCGACTCTGACATAATAAATAATCCCAAAAATCGAATAATGTCACTTATAGTGGAAGAACTCCCTTATTACCCTTCATTAATTCGGGGTAGTGAAAAGAGAGGTATGACATTGCCTATCAATGATAGCAACCGGAACCTCTTCATACGATAATTCTTCATTAACTTCAATAGTCTCAACTGGCACGATGGCGGATGGATATCCAACCACTTTCTTCAACATAGACACATGGAATACCGGGTGCACTAATGACATTTCAGGGTGCAATTCCAGCCTATACGCGACTTGCCCTATCATTTGAGCGATCCGATACGGCCCGACATACCTAGGGCTCAATTTCCCTTTCTTCCCAAACTGCATCACGCCTTTCATTGGAGATTCCTTCAAGAATACCCAATCATCTACTTGAAACTGTAAATCCCTAAGATGAACATCCGCATAGGATTTCTGATGACTCTGAGCAGTTTTCATCCTTTCCTGAATGAGTCTAACTTTTCCCATAGCTTGGTGCACAAGATCTGGTCCTAACAATTCTGCCTCACCAACCTCAAACCATCCTATCATAGACCTACATCTCCTTCCGTACAATGCCTCAAATGGGGCCATCTGAATACTAGCATGAAAGCTGTTATTGTAAACAAATTCTATAAGTGGAAAGTGATCACCCCAGCTACCCTTGAAGTCCAAAACACAAGCCTGTAACATATCCTCAAGCGTCTGAATAGTCCGCTCCGCTTAACCGTCCGTCTGTGGGTGGAAAGTTGTGCTGAGATTTACCTGAGTACCCAAACCTTGCTGAAATTTCCTCCAAAAGTTAGCTGTGAACTGGGCCCCTCGATCCGAGATAATAGAAACTAGAGTGCCATGAAGTCTGACTATTTCCTTGATATACAACTGAGTGTACTGTTCTGCAGTATCGGTGGACTTGATTGAAAAAGTGAGCTGATTACGTGAGTCGATCCACTATCACCCAAATTGAGTCGAACTTGCGTTGAGTGCGAGGTAACCCTACCACGAAGTCCATATTGATCATCTCCCATTTCCACATCGGTATTTCCATAAGCTGAGTCAAACCACCGGGCCTCTAATGCTCGGCTTTCACCTGCTGACAATTCGGACATCTAGACACAAAGTCCGCCACACCCCTTTTCATACTACCCCACCAATAAATCTCCTTGAGATCATGATACATTTTCGTAGAACCTGGGTGAACAGAATACCTGGAATTATGAGCCTCTGCCATTACTCTCTCCCGGAGATCATCCACATCTGGAACACATAGTCTCCCCTGACACCGCAAGACACCATCATCATTGCTGAGTGAAAAAGCTGAAATCTTGTGATTCAAAATTGCTTCCCTCAATTGTATCAATGATGGGTCTCTGTGTTGCTTTTCCTTGACTTCCGCTACAAGCGAGGACTCCGCTCCATTACGCACCACGACATTCCCCTCACCTAAGGTCGAAAGACAGACCCCAAGACTGGCCAATTGATAAGCCTCTCGAGCAAAAGTCCTCTGACCAGACTCCAAATGTGCCAAGCTACCCATGTATTTCCAACTAAGAGCGTCGACTACCACATTCGCCTTTCTTGGATGGTACAAAATATTCATATCGTAATCTTTGAGCAATTCTAACCACCTTCGCTGCCTTAAATTTAACTCCTTCTGCCTGAATAGGTACTGAAGACTCTTGTGGTCTGTGAACACGTCCACATGGACCCCATAAAGATAATGCCGCAAAATTTTCAATGCAAACACAACCGCTGCGAGCTCCAAATCATGCGTCGGATAATTCTTCTTGTGATTCTTGAGCTGTCTTGAAGCATACGCGATAATTTTATCACATTGCATCAACACACACCCTAAACCAACTCTCGAAGCATCACAATAAACCACGAATCCCTCCGAACCTTCTGGCAAGGTCAACACTGGTGCCGAAGTCAATTTCGACTTAAATTCCTGAAAACTCTTTTCACAAGCATCGGACCACTGAAACTTAACTGCTTTTTGCGTCAGCTTAGTTAATGGGGAGGCGAGAGCATAGAATCCCTCCACAAACCTCTGATAATACCCAGCTAGACCCAAGAAACTGCGGATCTCCATCGGGGTTGTTGGTCTAGGCCAATCCTTTACCGCTGCAATCTTTTGGGGATCAACTTGAATCCCTTCCCTAGAAAAACAATGGCCCAAATAGGTGACTGATTCTAGCCAAAACTCACATTTTGAAAACTTTGCATACAACTGGTGCTGATGAAGAGTCTGCAGAACTACCTTGAGGTGATTAGCATGATCTTCCTGACTTCATGAATAAACAAGGATATCATCAATGAAGACTATCATGAAGAAGTCAAGAAACGGCTTGAAAACCCGATTCATAAGATCCATAAAAGTTGTTGGGGCGTCGGTTAGCCCAAAAGACATTACCATAAATTCAAAGTGCCCATAACGAGTCCTGAAGGCGGTCTTAGGAATATCCTGCTCCCTGATCTTTAACTGGTGGTACCCTGACCGTAAATAAATCTTTGAGAAGAACCTAGCACCTTGTAGCTGATCGAAAAAACCATCTATCCGAGGCATTGGATATTTATTCTTGATGGTGACCTTGTTAAGCTACCGATAATCAATACACATTCGAAGTGATCCATCTTTCTTTCTGACAAAAAGAACCGGTGCACCCCAAGGTGACACATTTGGCCGAATGAAACCCTTTTCTAATATATCTATCAATTGCTCCTTTAACTCCCTCAATTCTGTTAGTGCCATTCTGTAAGGTGGAATAGATATTGGCAGCGTATCTGGCAATACATCAATCCCGAAATCGATCTCTCTATCTGGTGGAATCCTAGGTAGCTCATCCTAAAACACTTCAAGAAACTCATTCACAACCGGCACGAACTCGGGAGCAGGCACCTCTGAAGCGGTGTCCGCAACCCGGACCAAATGGTAGATGCATCCTTTCTTGATCATCTTGGAGGCTTTAAGATAGGAAATAAACCTGCCCCTCGGCACAACCTCGTTCCCTTTCCACTTAATAACTGGTTCATTAGAAAACTCGAGCCTCATAGTTCTGGTTCGGCAGTCGAGTTTAGCAAAGCACGAATAGAGCCAATCCATCCCCATGATTACATCAAAATATAGCATCCCCAGCTCAATAGATATGCCGTGGTATCCCGACTACATACCGAGACGACAAAATTCCTATAGACTCGTGCAGCCGTAATAAAATCACCAACCGGAGTCGACATAGAGAACGGCTCATGAAGTTGTTCGGGTTCCATCCCAAAACTCGAAGCAATAAATGGAGTAACATATGACAAAGAGGACCCCGGATCAATAAGAGTATAAACATCGAGAAATTGGACAGTCAGAATACCTGTAACAACATCTGGAGAAGCCTCTGCACTCATACGACCACTCAAAGCATAGAACCGACTGGGTTCCCCTTGACCCCGTGCTCTACCCCTAGCTGCAGCGCGCCCTGCTGGAGGGCGTGCTGAAGATGTAGCGGCTGAAGAACTGGACGGCTGAGCAATGCCCCTACCTGTGCTCTGACTGGGCCCATGAAAATCTCGCTGAACATGGCCCCTCACTCCGCATCTATAGCATACCGGAATATCTAAGTAGAAAGGCTCAGTATGAAATCTCCCACACTTAGGGCATGGGACCCTCTGTTGATGCTGGAACTTCCCACCTGAACGACCCGGCTGAGGGAACCTCCTCCTATCTGAACCGGGTCCAAAATGACCTCTCTGCTGATAACTGTGCCCTGATGGCGGCACATTGGCTGAGGACTGAGCATATGACTATGATGGCCCTGAAGACCCTCTCCCCGGGGTTGACCTCTCACTTGCAACTGAGCTCCCAGGGTTGCCTGCTGACTGGGCCCTACTACCACTCTCTCTCTCCATTCTTATTTTCAATTCCCGAGCCTCAGTCGCCTGGGCAAAACCCACAATCTTACCATAGTTCATATCTGAATGCAAAGCAGCTGTAGCAGCCTCATTGACAACCAATGGACCAAGGCCCTGAACAAACCGGCGAACTCTAGCCTCCATAGTCGGCATCATGTGGGTAGCATACTTGGACAAGCGCACAAACTCCATATGGTACTCCCACACACTCATGTGGCCCTGCTTAAGGACATCAAACTCTGCAGCACGGGCTTCCATAACCTCGGCAGGTAAGAAATGATCCATGAAAGCGTCTAAAAACTCGACCCACCTTGCCGGAGGGTTCCCCTCTCCACGGGAACTCTCCCACATCTCAAACCACGAATATGTTGCTCCCTTTAGAAGATAGGAAGATAACTCAACTCCTTCTATTTCAGTAGCCTTCATAACCCGGAGAGCCTTGTACATTTCATCTGCGACATCTTGAGGATCAGCCTCTGGATCGGTGCCTGTGAACTCTGGAGGGGCTAACCCCAGAAACTGGTTGACCCTAAAACCTGAAGAATCCCCTTGCTCGCTAGAGGACGCAGGGGCAGTCTGAGATCTTTGGGCCTGGGAGGCCACTAAGTCAACATATGAATAACTCCTCTGAGGTCCCCATCAGAAACATCGGGACCGGAAGCTGGGACTGAGGAAGGATCAGGAACATCAGCGGGAGGGATTTCAGCACCCTTCGTTGGAGCAGGATTAGGGACAGTCTGGCCTGGAGTGGAGGAGTCATGCAGATTCAGGGTCGGGGAATCATTCTCACCCGCACCATCAGATGAAAGATTTATGGCCACACTTGGGGTGGCATTGGCCTTTAGGCCGAGTCGAGCTCTGTTCTTGGAAGCCATTTACTGAAAATTAGGACAATGCACGAGTTAGATAGAGATATTCTCACCTTTAACTTCATCGCACGATATAGAGTAACAATGAAAGGGTATTTTCCTAAATGTTCATGCAGCCCCCTACTTGTAATTAGTATGTTATGTTTTGGGAGACCTAAGTGTTAGTATCGGGATATAAGAAAGAATAGGCTAACATCATAAACGTGCACGTTAGATTTATCTCCTGTGTCACACCCCAAAATCAAGGGACGAGACCGACTCCTAACCGGATGAACCTAGTCAAGCGGACGTGGATTGCCTTTCCAACCCAACGTATTACCCCGTGGTCATAACATACATTATTTCATGTGAATTAGCTGAATTTAGATTCAAAGTACATTTTACAACACAATTCAATTTTTCCTCTTTTAGCATTTCAACGATTGATATCCAAACGTACATAATACATACATAACTTTCCAACATGAACCACGATTTCTGAGTACCTACAGTTACTACCCAAAAATAAACATATACACCCACATTATGTCTCTGGAGCCTCTACGAATACTAGGGGTTTTACATAACTTGCCGGCAACAAGGCCCCGGCTATACCTTTATAACATAAGCAAAAGAGGGTGGTATAATCGACACACAGCCCCGAGGAGAAGAGGGGCTCACCACAACTGCTGAAGAGATGAAGAGAAGGCACCACTAACAGCGGGATGAGCTACCTGCTATGAAACCACCTACATCCATATAAAATATGTAGCGCCCCCGGCAAAAGGGACGTTAGTACTGTGGAATAGTACTAGTATGTATGAACAAACTTTACCCTAAGTACAATCAAGAAATACACATATAAGAGGCAGTTAATAGAATCCAACAAGTATTGCACAGAAATAGAAACAACCCAAAATCAAGAGTTTCACAAATTCTCCTTTCAGTACCACCATATTCAAGAGTTTCACATATTCTCATTTCAATACCACCATATTCAAGAGTTTTACAGATTCTCATTTCAACATAAACACATTCCATCCTTATTACCTTGGCCACCCTTATTACCTCGGCCACCCTTATTACCTCACTCACCCTTATTACCCCGTATTGCGGCGTACAACCCGATCCCATCAGACAATCACGTTTCGTAAAAACAATCACCAACAGTTAAATTACAAGGAACACAAGTTCATATCAACAATTAACTATACGGGCTCAAGGCACAATGATTCTCACCAAGTAGTAATTCATGTACACGGTGTTGCCATAATCGTTCAACTCAATTACATGATTTCACAATACCCTTTTTCGTTACTTACCACGCACGATTATTAGCCATTATAAACATTCCCACACTTGGGCACATTAACATTCTTTCATTTATTAACACATACTTTCATATCGATACCCTCGAGCATTTACGAGCTTTGCACATAATAAGATAGGCACAACAAACCACTTTTCACAATCTCCAGTAGCATAGTAGTCAACAAGAAATTCAGGGAGTGAAGTATTAAGCATCAACACAATTGAACAGTCAATTCACATTTTCTCAACCAAGGTACACATATCGTATGCTCGGACACCAACAAGAGGATTCTACAAAGGTTAAAGTTAGCCATACATACCTTGTGTCGAATTTCCCCCTTTTAATTTCTATCACAAATCACCGGACCGTCAAGCAACGTCAATCTAATTCATAATATAACACATTCATCTTAGAATTGGAAATCATGAACACAATTCGTACTCGCTTAGGCATTTTATCGAATGCTATGTGACCCCTAAGATTACCAACCCCTTCTTTGTGAATATTTATTCTAACCCACCTCCTTTTACTAGATTATGACAATTAATGGACATGCATGCAAGGTTCTTCACTTTTATCTTCAAGAACTCCTTTAGGGATGTTCTACTTATTAACCAAAATCTGGAAATTTAAGTGAAATGGGGTGGGGACTTACCTCTTGGAGTGAAGAAGATGACAATAACTCGAAATTTTCCGGGCTTGAGCTATTTGGACAAAGCAATTGGATGATGTTGAAACCCTCTCTCTCAAGAACTCTCTTTTTCTCTCTCTATTCTTAGTCAGAAAATGGTTAAAAATTAAGGGGAGGGGTGTTTTATTGAACAGGGGGTCGGGTTTTAAAATTAGAAATTAGGAGCCCCGACACGGAATGCGGTCAGGAATGTGATCGCATTTCTGCTATGCGGTCCGCATTCCTGTTGCATAATGGCCCTCAAAATGGGCCAAAATCAGAATCAATCTGCCCAGGCATGCGACCACTATGCGGTCCGCATACTTGTTATGCGATCTCATAGTGCGTTGCATAACCTCCCTCGCCAGAAACCGTGGGGCAAGAATGCGACAGCTATGCAGTCTGCATTCCCAGAATGTGATCGCATTCTGGGCCACATATTTGTCCTCCATTTGGAGTAGCATGTCCAAGTATGCGACCATTATGCGGTCCGCATACATGTTATGTGATCGCATAGTGCGTCGCATAACGCGCAATACCTGGAAAATTTTATTTTTCAAATTTCGGGGTACTTTTTAACTCAAAATAGGTCCATTTTTAGAATTTCTACAGTAATACAACACGAGGACCTATTCGGGCATTATTTTAGACATGAAAATTTACGGGTCTTTACATCATGCTAACTTAGTAAACAATGTTATGTTATAAACTCGGGATGTAAATGAGTCGGGTAGGATCAGCTAAGCAGGCTTGCTTAACTGGGTTAACTCGGTTAAGCGTCGGTCGCGCCCCTCGGTTTTGGGGCGTGACAGTTTTTTGATATTTAATTATTTTTCCTTTAATGTTTCTATTTATCTGTCTATATGATTTTTGCCGTTAATTATTGACTAATTTATTTGCCCAAAAATTAAGACTTTGAAATCTTTACTAAGATGTCAGTCTTACTTTTTTGTATAGTACTAGTATTTCTTTATTTTTGTTCGATTGACCTGTTCTTGCCTTATTTGGTCTGGCATTTTATGGTTAATTTATTCTATTTTCCTTAACCTAAGTAGTATTAGCCTGATTTTATGCTATTTTGTTATGTTAACAGATTGAAGCCGACATTGAATTTATTTTGGAATTATTTCCAATCCTAATTATTTGTCTATGATTAACTTATTACCTTATTTGTCTGCCTCATTGAGTACTATTTAAACCCCTACCCCATTCCCCTTAGACAAGACTCGAACTCTCATATTTCTCACTAATAACGTAAGCTCTCTTTGTTATCTCTTGTTCTGATTTTTGTACTAAGTGGTTATTGTTTAGCAGGCTGAAAGACAAGGCCAAACTACTCTCGAACTTAATTGTTATTGCACATTTACTTTCTTTCTTTTCAACCGGTATGCTCTAACCTTTGCAATTTAATTCTCTATGCTTTGTTTGACTAGCATATTTCAATTCCTAGCATGATTCTGTCCTTGATATGAAAAATTGGTAATGCTGTTAACTTAAGACTAAGTTATTTCAAGTAATATGAATCCTCTCCTAAGTTAGTTTAAGGTTTAGTCTGTTTCTTGTTCTGAACTTTGAAAGATACTATAAACATGTAATCACTTGGCTTGTTGCTTAACTCATATGTCTTGTCTGTTCAACTCAAATGTTTTTGCCTAATTGCTTCTGTGACCAAGCCATGATTGTTTCAAATACTACTATGAGTATTTAGCTTAATCAGACGTCAACACGTTTGAACTATGTGCTGAACATGAACCTTGTTTGCTTCTTGGTGCAGTTTTGCCTACAACTCTGTGTTATGAACTTTCCTTCTTATGAAGTTGAACTATTTTAAAATCTGCCCATTTGCCTTTATGTACTGGTTTTAAACCCCCTACTCCTAGTACTTTAGGTTCTCAATCACCCTAGTGTGAGCATTGCCTAGGTTCCTTGAGACTCCTTTTAACTCTATCGCACTAGGGGTTGGTTTTCCAATCTTTTATGAAGTACCTTCTGAATGTGGTTCTGGTGTGAGCATTGCCCGGGGCCCCTGAGGCCCTTGGGAACTTTGACACACTGGAAGCCTGGTTTTAATGTGCTACAGACGAATCATTGATATGCTTCAAAGCTGTTATGTTGGAAGGCCTGGTTCCCAGGTTTATTTGGGCCTTTGAAGGCTCCCTATAGTGTAACTATTATCATTATGTAATTCATTTAATATTCTGGGCTGTAATAATTCTATAATAACAAATTTGGGATATTTAGTAAAGCTGGGGGATTTTTCTTATATCTTTTTGTAACGACCTGACCGGCCGTTTTACGTTATCGGACCTCGTTCCCCTAAATAAGACTTCCCATAGCGACTTCTTGAGATTTGTGACTTGCAGGGGCTGGTGGTTCAGGATTTGAAAGTGTTTTGAGCAGTATAGGAACACTTGGTTCCTTAAGGTTGGCCTATTTGACAAAGTTTGACTTCGGTCTACATTTTGAGCAAACGAACTCGTAATCGAGTTCCGACAGTGTCAGTAGCTTCGTATGATGATTTCGGACTTGGGCGTATGTTCGGAATGGGTTTTCGATAACCCGGGAGCATTTCGGCACCCAATATAGAAATAAGGATTTCCTTAAGTTTGAATTTTGGTTTGAAACGGTAATTTATGTTATCAAGGTCCGAATGTGATTTCGGGACCAGGAATAGTTCCGTTATGTCATTTATGACTTGTCTGAAAATTTTGATGTCATTCTGAGTTGTATAGGGCGTTCCAGCGCATCGTTATAGAAATCAAGAACTTGAAGTTCTTAAAGTTATGGTTTTAGGGGTTTTGGGGAGTGATTTTGAGATTTAGCATTGTTTTAGGCATTCTGAAGGCTTGAGCGAGTCCATATTATGATTTAGGACTTGTTGGTATATTTGGACGGGGGCTCGGGAGGGCCCTGGTTCCTTCCGGACACCACACGAGGTCAAAAACCAGCTAAAATAGCTGCTGGTGCACCTGTTTCTGGTGTGACCGCAGATGCGGATGCCCAGTCGCAGGTGCGGGAATCTCGCTGGTGCGGATCCAATTCCGCAGGAGCGTAGCCGCAGGTGCGGGCCCAGACCTTCCCGTCCAACTCCGCAGGTGCGAGCCCCAGCTCGGAGGTGCGAGACCGCAGGTGCGGAACACCTGTACGCCAGGCAGTGCATATTCTTTAAAATACGGGATATATTCATCTCTTTTCATTTCGTACCTCCATTAGAGACTTATTGTCACGACCCCAAATCCTAACAGGCCGTGATGGCGCCTATAGTGGAATTAGGCTAGCCAACCATCACCTTACTACGCGTTTATTCAATTATAACAGCTCACAATTTAATAATAAGCATGCAACCATAGCAAAAATAATATAATTAAGTCTTAGCGTCCCCATAATATTCTAAATAAACCTCCCAAGAACTGGAGTCAATAGTCATGAGCATCTACGAATAAATAAATCTAACTATGCTAAAACTATAATGTATATCTCTGAATCAAATGCTAAAGCTAAACAAGGAAGGGAAATGGAGAAGTTGTGGACGCTGGACAGCTACCTCGAAATC
>ML263646.1:364-84763 GCA_005239495.1 Nicotiana undulata
GTTCGCTGAAACACTGGGGTTTGAAGTACCACTACACCAGTGTGAAATTCGTTCTATCCTGGGAGGAAATAATCCATAACCTTGGGTACTAGGAGGGGATTAAATTCCTTAAAGAAACACTGTGAATTCAGTGGGCTCGGATTAATTTTTCATTACGTTTACATTACTGTTTATGTTATTTTATTATTTCCAGAATTGTTTTACAAATACAAAATTCTAACAGGGAGTAGTATATTTAAGCACACGAAGAAGTTACTTATTAGTATTTACAGTCTTCATACAATTTTTCTCGATGAAAGACCTAATTTTGTGTTTTTGTTACATAACTATATGAATAATTCTTGAACTTCTTGATTAATTCCGTAAATCACTATTGACTAATATAAGTTTATTCGGGTAAGCTTTTATATTTCTCGAAAAGAAATTGGCATTAGCAGAAAGTAAAAACTGCATCCTTTAATATTTGTATACAATAATTTTCAACTGCGGATGTATGACACGCGATATCTATAATTTCATATGAACCTATATTTACTTCAAAATTTTATGTCTTTTCTTGTCGAATACTTTCGTTTTTCTATGATGGTGTTGGTTAACCATTTATTAAGACGTCTAGAACTTTTGATTTTTAATATGCAATGATATTTCTCTATTAAACTAAAAGTTTAACATTAATATATTTCTAAAATATAAAATTTTATTATTATTAGTAAATTAAAAAAATAGCACATAAAATGAAACAAAAGAATACTAGTTAACAATGCAACATGCTGTCCTCATAGTTAGTGGTGGCAAAGTCAGTTCAGATAATTGAGCCACCGGCCAGTGGTGGCAGTCCATTGTTTAATTTTATATTCTTAATAAGTATTATTAAGAATATAATAATGGTTAAAATAAAGTAAATGATAAGTAAGAATTTATATAATTGACCTCAACAAATTTATTTTTGTTGTATTTCTTATTATATATACTCGTCGTTTGAATATATGATGAATCACTTTTTAGTTCATCCCAAAGAGTACAACAATCTTTTATATTTAAAATAATTTAATTTAGGTTTGTTATTTTATTCTTAATAAATTAATTTATAATTAAATAAATACCTATATATTATTTTAAATAATAAATATTATTTTTTATTAAGTTTAGTATTTAGTCAAACATTACGTAGAGGTAAGGATACAGCAGGCCCCATCATGTTGTGAGTTAGTGGACTTATAATAATTATCTTTTTGGTTAGTATTATTGAGGATGCACTTACGAGAGCTTTCTTGTCTCCTTCCGACGGCATCGATAGGCACGAGACCCTACTCCAGGCTTCGGATAAATGAACCCAACAACTTAAGATATTTTTATACAAATATTCGATCATATTTATAATTTATTTTTTAAATTATATATATAAATTATATATTAATTACACTTAACTATACATATATAATACATAAAATATGCATATATTATAATTTATTAATTATATTTAATTTACGTGATTGAATGAACGACTATTTGGGTTACTTCTTCTTATTATAAACATCATATACTAGTTTGTGAACCTAAAAACTGCTAATTCGTGGAATACAAACCCATCTCCCTCTGTATGTGTGTGTTTATGCTTTTTTTTTTCTTTTAAATTTATATATAACATAAAAATTATTGGTTTTGACTGTATACTTAAATAGGGAAGAAATTAATATACATTTTTAACTTTCTTTGTCTAAATGAAGTTGTTCTTTGGGGAGATATTGATGTTTACCCGTAACACAATTGAATTTATAACGTGATTTATAGATAGTTGAATCGATTTGATCCCAAAATGATAAATAAATTAAATAAAATACAAGACTTAGTGTTGAAATCGGGATAAGATAGCAAACAACTTGGTGCCGAGAGCAAGGCTTCCAAAGACAGCAACAAGAAAACTGATGGACAAAAAATAAAGTATTATTGAGCTTAGAATAATGTGTAGCATAAGTTCGTCTGAATATTTGTCCTTTGCAATGGCTGTTGAAATCACTATTTATAGTTATACATAGAGAACAAGGTCTTAGGATGAAGTCCCTCTAAAATGACAATAATGAGTGTCATTGATGAATATATAACGACAGACTCTGAATTCCAAAATTCTCTGTAACGGATTGTGTATTTAATACTGAGGAATATTCTTCATTGAATGTCATCCGGTGGCAAATATTCGTTTTCCTCGGTTAATAATGTTCCCCTCGGGGTCTACATGGTGTCAATCGAAGTTATTGTCCTCAACCTTGGTTACCACTTGCTTCGCCTTCCACCTATCTCTAGTTCCATGTGTCATCTATCATTCGAACATTTAATGTGAATCGATTTTACCTCATACAGACAGTCGCCTGCTTTCCGGTGGTACCTTTTTATGTCATCGAGAAGTTGGTGAAGATTCTTTTTTGGCGGGAATTTTTTTGATCCCTTCTGAAAAGTTTTCTAACGCTTGATTAGACGCATGTCTCTCCACATTTAATACCCTAAACACGTGTGATAAATTATGAAAAATGCATATTTTTTAGTATATTTGCATATTAATTCTTGTGTGAGTCGCGGGAGATTACATGATTTTTGAAGTGAAATATACTCATTATGTGTTTCTTATGTGTAGGAACGAGTTTGGATGATAAATGATCAAAAGATGACAATTCGACACAAAAAGAAGAAATTGAAAGATTGGGAGCGCGTCTATTCTCGTGCGTGGAATGAAGATGGACGCGAAAAAGGAGAAAAGTGAAGGCACAAAATAGCAAAGCGAAGCAAAGGCACGGATCGCTTCGCGAAATGGAAGAATTTCAAAAGTTGAATCCGCTTCAAAGGTCGCGCGCTGCGCGAAGTCAGACGCGGAATCCAGTTGAATCCACGTCAAAGGTCCGGCGTTGCGCGAAGTCAGATGCGGAATCCAGCTTTTCCTAGCCAAAGTAGGATTGGAAAATTCCGCTCTTTAGCAACCCTAAGTGATATAAATACATCAAAGAATGACCTTTTGAGGGTTACACAATATTTTGAGAGGCAAGAACACACAAGGAACAACACGGAGAATCCTCTATGTGTTTTTCATCTTCTTCTTCTTAATTTCATTGTTGGTTATGACTTTTTACATCGTAATCCTGTCTAGTAGTATGAGTAGCTAAAACCCGTCATCTAGGGTTGACGAAACCAATTGTTGGATGAAGTCTTGATTACGTTTTGATATAATTGAGCCGTTTTTACTCCATAATTGTTCAACTATGTGTTTTCTTGTTATTAATTGGAAGGGCCCTTGATTAATCATGTCTAGATATCTTGTGTTGCTTGAGAAAGAACACTTGATTAGATTGTTGTTGAACAACGCCACTTTCGGGTAAGTTAAGAGATTAATTACTTGAATTTAAAATAGGGTTAGCGATAACGAAGCTTTGGTGTGATATTTATGAGTTGTACAAATCGTCAACTAGAGTAGTTCAAGAGAATGCTTCTAGTAAATTATCGTAATTGATCGATAGATAATTACAGTAAACAAGAACTCATCATCTTTATAGAGTGTAACTGCGAGATTATAGCTAACGTGTCAGGAATTAATCCGACAATTGGAGAAATCAATAACCCTAGATCCTTTTACCATTGAATTCAACTTCATTCTTGCTTATTGATAGTTTTTATTGTCATTTTTCCTTAGTTTAATAATTTCTGTTAATTATCAAATAAAATAATGAACCCTGGAAATTGTCTGAGCTTTTTATTAGTGATACTAAAAGTTGTAGCAAATAGGTTAGCTCTCTGTGGGATTCGACTCCAGACTCTTGAACCAAATTATATTTGTAGTGACCGCTTAGTCCTTTTTATAAGGCGTAGTTGGGCATGACCAAATTTTGACATCGTTGCCGGGGAACTAACAATGTTATTTATTACAACTTGGAAGAATTGCTAGGATTTTTAGTTTAGATCAATTTTCTTTGGTGTTAAAAATATTTCCATTGAAATTCTCACGTTTGAACTCTTCTGTGACTCAGGTGCATGCCTAGAAGCACCTTGAGAATCAGTGAACATTTTGATGGATGCTCAGATCCCGAGAAAGTATTCAGGGCATTGAATCTGGCTAACAAGAAGGGAAAACAGCTGAAACAAGATGAACAATTCGAAATTGAAATGGACGACGTCGAGAACGTCAACGAAAATAAAAGGAATGATCGAGTTGACCCAAACATCGGAGTGGTAGAACCTCTTGTGATAAAAGCTGCTTTATATGATTGGGCGCAACCAACTACTGATAACCTAGCCACCACAATTGTAGTCCCTCAGATACAAGCGGAGATGTTTCAGGTCACTAACAACATGCTGCACTTGCTGCAGAATAAAGGGTTGTTCTCGGGATCGTAAATCGAAGACCCACAACAACATCTGAAGAACTTTCTATCAATTTGTGTCACTCAAAGACAGTCGAATGTGACTCCTGAAGCAATCATATTATTACTGTTCCTATTCTCAGTGACTGGGGAGGCTCAAACTTGGCTGAATTCGCTCCTAATAAACTCCATAGCTACTTGGGAGGAACTAGTCAAGCAGTTCATAAACAAGTTTTATCCACCCAACAAAACTACGAGGTAAATTGATGAGATATTGCAATTCGGGTAGAAACCGACTGAAACTTTGCAGGAAACCTGGGAGAGGTTTACGAGTATGCTTGTGAAGTGTCCACACCATGGCATCCCCGATCAGATTCTAGGACAAAGATCTTACCAACCGCTTCATCATTAGCAAATGACAAGACATGACGACGAAAATATTATATAAATCAGGGTCATGTTACAACAACTCATTGGGACAAATGGAAGGATGCAACAAAAGTTGGCTGCACATAATTCGGCTATTAAGGGCATCGAAACGCAATTAGTCCGGTTATCTATGGCCTTGAACAATCGCCCTCAAGGGATGTTGCCTGCAGACACAAACATCAATCCAAAGGAGTAGAACCCAAATTAGCTAATGGTAGTGAGTCTCAGGAATGGAAGAGATTTAGACAGAGAGAAAGAAGTTTCTCAATCTACGAGAGACGTAGTGCAAATTACTCAAGTGATATTAAAGGCCGACGAGTCAGCGGAACTCACAGAGGTGGTAATTGAACATGCACAAATTGACAAAGGCAAGGAGAAGGAAATTGAAAAACTCCTAGAATAGGTGGTGGAAAAGGCTCCTAATGAAGAGAAGACACCAAGCAGTAGGCAGAGGCTAACTCCTACACCATTCCCTCAAAGGTTGGAAAAGCAAAAGTCGGTTATGTTTAATACAGGAAATTCATGGAAATGCTCAGACAAATTCAATTGAATATTCTGCTGATGGATGCTTTGAGGGAAATTCCAGGCTATGCAAAAATTATGAAGGATCTGATGTCTCGAAAATTTGACTTTGAGGACATGTCTATTGTAACTCTTACTCAGACCTGCATCGCGATAGTGACAAGACCTATGGCTAAAACATTGTCTGATCCCGGTAGTTTCACTATCCCTTGTACAATTGGAAGTTATGATTTTGCTAAAGCATCGTGTGACGTGGGAGACAATATAAACTTGATGCCTTTGGCAATCTACACAAAACTAGGCATTGGCAGAACTAGACTGACCTTAATGTTGCTGCAACTGGCTGATCGCATAGTCAAAAAGCCGACAGAAATTCTTGATGATGTGCTCGTCCAAGTGGGGAAGTTTGTATTTCCTTCCAACTTCATTATTATCGACTGTCAAGTTGATGACGAAATACCAATAATTTTGGGGAGGTCGTTCTTAGCCAGTGGGAGAGCATTGATCGTTTCTGAGACTGGAGAGTTATAAATGAGGTTGAATAATGAAGAAATAATATTCAATATTCAACAATCTATGAGGAGGCCCATCGAATTTGCAAATTGTTTACTCGTGGAGGCCGTGGATATGATACTACAAGAGGAATATGAGATCCTTAATGTCAGAGATCCATTAGAAGCTTGCTTGATGAATTTGGAAGATGTGGATGGTGAAGAGTTGGAAGATTGGGTCATGGATTTTGAAGGTCAAAGGTTCTGGAAGAGGGAACCTTAGTTCGAGCCACTGCGCTTAGAAGAAAGAGCAACACCATATGCGTAGCCATCAATAGAGGAGCCACCACAGTTGGACCTGAAACCGCTTCCAACTCATCTCAGGTATGCTTTCTTAGGGCCTAACTCTACTTTACCTGTGATTATATCATCTGGTTTGCTAGCTGTGCAGGTAGAACAACTCATTCAGGTGTTACGGGAATGTAATACTGCTATAGGTTGGACCATGGCACACATAAAGGGTATCATCCCGGCCTTTTGCATGCATAAGATTCTCTTGGAAGAAGGGCACAAACCTTCCAGAGAACATCAAAGAAGGCTGAACCCGAACATGAAAGAGGTGGTGAAGAAAGAAGTGATCATTTGGTTAGATGCGGGTGTGATCTTCCCTATCTCTGAAAGTAACTGGGTCAGCCCTGTTCAGTATGTGCCAAAGAAGGGAAGAATGACGGTTGTGCAAAATGAGAATAATGAGTTGATCTCAACTCGTACAGTCACGGGGTGGCGAGTTTTCATGGATTATCGGAAACTGAACACAGCCACCCGGAAAGACCATTTCCCCTTGCCATTCATTGACCAAATGTTGGATAGGTTGGCTGGGCGGTCTCACCTCTGCTTTTTGGATGGATATTCGGGGTACAATAAGATCTCAATAGCCCTGAAGATAGAGAGAATACATCATTTACTTGTTCGTATGGCATATTTTCCTTTCGGAGAATGCCGTTTGGTCTTTGGAATGCGTCGACTACATTTTAGAGGTGTATGTTAGCCATTTTACTGCTATGGTTTAAGATATTATGGAAGTCTTTATGGATGATTTCTCCGTTGCGGGGGATTCATTCGAAGACTGTCTTCACAATTTGAGAAGAGTGCTAAAAAGGTGTGTGGAGACAAATTTAGTGCTAAACTGGGAGAAATGCCATTTTATGGTACAAGAAGGCATCGAGTATCCAGTAAAGGTATTGAGTTCGACCATGCGAAGGTTGACGTGATTGAGAAGTTTCCACCTCCCACTTCGGTCAAGGCAACGAGAAGTTTCCTTGGGCACACAAGATTCTATAGGCGATTCATAAAAGATTTCTCTAAGATTGCTAACCCCCTATATAAACTCCTTGAAAAGGATCATCCCTTTATGTTCTCTAATGATTGCAGGTTGGCATTTGAGGAGCTGAAGAAGAGACTGTAACTACACCAATCACCGTTGCACCCGATTGGGAGAAATCATTCGAGCTCATGTGTGAAGCGAGTGACTATGCTATAGGAGCAGTCCTGGGGCAGCGGAAGGACAAGTTGGTGTACCCAATTTACTATGCAAGCAGAACGCTAAGCGGTGCACAACTCAATTATACTGTGAATAGAAAAAGATATTGGTTGTGGTGTCTGCACTCGACAAATTCATGTCGTATTTAATTGGTTCAAACGTTATTGTGTATATTAACCATGCAACACTTAGTTACTTGATAGCAAAGAAGGAGTCAAAGCAACGCTTGATCTGTTGGGTTATTTTGCTACAAGAATTGGATTTGGAGATCCGCGATAGAAAATGGACAGATAACCAAGTGGCAGACCACCTTTCAAGGTTGGAGGGAGCTGAAAAGAAGTTAGAGGTTGAAGATATAACTTAGACATTCCCCGATGAAAAATTACTAGCAGTGGCAATGGAGGAGACACCATGGTATGCTAATATTGCTAATTATTTGGCAAGCGATATTGTACCTTATGAACTCTCTTCGATTGAAAAGAAAAGGTTCTTTCGCGATTGTCGGTCTTATTACTGGGATGAACCTTTACTTTTTAAAATATATGTATATAACATGATCCGTAGGTGTATCCCCGAGAAATATCAACCTTCTCTTTTGCAGGCTTGCCATGCTTCACCATATGGTGGGCACTTTGGAGGAATTCGGACAGCGGCGAAGGTGTTGGATTCAGGTTTATATTGACCGACTTTATTCAAGGATGCCCATGCTTGGGTGAAAAGTTGTGATGAGTTCCAAAGGACAAGCAACAGATCTCGCCGCCACGAGATGCCAATGACTATAATCCAAGAGGTGGAATTATTTGACATGTGGGGGATTGATTTTATGGGACCATTTGTCAGCTCGTATGGTAACAAGTACATATTGGTAGCATTTGACTATGTCTCAAAATGGGTTGAAGCTGTGGCCCTTCCAACAAGTGATGCCAAAGGAGTGACATGCTTTCTAAAGAAAAATATTTTCACACGTTTTGGCACTTCGAGAGCTATAATCAGTGATGGTGGAACCCATTTTTGCAATAGAGCGTTCGCAAGGCTGTTGGAAAAATATGGAGTTCGCCATAAGGTTGCCACACCTTACCACCCACAAACTAGTGGGCAAGTGGAAGTGTCCAACGGGGAAATCAAAAGTGTCATGACCAAAATAGTGAATGCGACAAGGATTGATTGGGCAAAGAAGTTGGATGATGCATTATGGGCGTAACACACAAAATTTAAAACTCCAATTGGTATGTCTCCATACAAGTTGCTGTTTGGAAAAGCATGCCATATTCCAATGGAGCTTGAGCATAAGGCCCTATGGGAACTGCGGCAGTTGAATTTGGATATGGAAACCACAAGCACAAGTAGAGTCACAGAGCTACATGAACTCGAGGAATTCCAGTTCCATGCATTTGAGAATGCAAGATTTTACAAAGAATCCATGATATTTTCTCTGTTCAGGACCCATTAGAAATGACTATAAAGAAAAAGGACCATGGTGAGCGCATCACTGATATGGAGGGCGCACTTCAGCAGTTGCGAACAAATTTAGAGACACGAGATCGTGCTTTGCCAGCCGCACATGAGACTAGAGATCAGTGGATGCAAGAGCAGTTCACTGTGTTGCTCGAGGCTGTTCGTGGACAGAGAAAGGTACGACACATTGGAATCCAGACAGACTTTGAGGAGCCGGGGGATATAGAATCGTCTGCTTTGAGTGCTACTGATGGCACTGCTTCTGAGGAGCGGACAGAGGTTCGAGAGGTGGATATTGGGGAGGATGCTCTGACTAGGGAGGGTGAGATGATAACAGTCGTTGACACATCTAGTGTCACCTTGGAGGATCCATCAATATTGCGTACCGAGGGTGCTACCGGTCCCCACCCATAGCCTGAGATATGATGAGGGAGTTTCTGACACCCACTCTACTATTGATTATTTATTGTTTGCTTCTGTGATATTGTGCACTAGGGACAATGCACTCTCTTAAGTGTGGTGTGGGGGGTGTCAGAATTTGATTTTTTTGGCATGTGTTTAATTGCTAGTGATACATTTTGTTATGATCACACTGAAGGCCATTGTAATTGTATAATTGTAGTCACCTTTTTCTTGGCGTAATCCCGGGTTTTATTTAAACCACGGTCCTTTCCCGAGGATGCCATTTTCTTGAACCGGGTAGTCTTAGGTTGTTTTTCTTTATCAAACTGTGTAAAAGAATTTGTGGACTTTGCCCAACGATGGGATGCCTAGGAAGTTTTCTTGAAGGTTTAAAGTCTAAAGAAAAATACAAAAAGGAGTTATTTTTTTATTTTTTTTACTGATAATAGAATGGGAAGAACTTGAGTATCTATGCTTTTTGACATGTTTTATGTTGGGGCTTAGAGCTGGAGCATTTGCACTGAGTATTTTCTTCTTTATTCTTGTGATTATATGCATTGAGAGTATATGTGTTCTTTTGACGCTTGGGCTCGTCTATTGAATCCTGTTGTTACTTCCTAGTGTTTGGATTATATTATGACTGTACTAGTTGCTTTAACTTGAGAGTCGGGTCTGAGTCGTCCTGAGTAAGTCATGTGCATTGTGTGAGGTGAGATTTTTGTTGTACTCTGTGCCATCCCTTGTTAGTCTAGAACTTTCCCCGTGTGTGAGTCGAAGTGAAATAATTAAGTCTTGTGAGTTTAGGAAATGATATAGGTGTTTCTTTGATTGATCCTTCAGTCTATTTGCCAACCAGTGATAAAAATTATCCTTTGTTAGCCCATTTGAGCCTGTAAGCCTTTCCTTTGGTACCCACATTACAAGTCGAATCCTTTTGTTCTTAATTAAATCTTGTTGAACATTTTACCTCCGAAAGCACTTAAGTCGCTAGAAGTGAAGGAAAAGAGATTGGGTGATTTTGAGTGGAACAATAGAAAGGCCAAAATGTGCATGTGTGTATTGAGAGAGCCACTAGCTGGAAATACCAATTTATGAAGGGTGTTGAAAAGATTTTGAAAAAAAAGAAAAGAAAATACAAAATAAAAAAATCCCTCCAATTCACTTTGATATGTGCTAGTGCTTATGTAAATGTGCTTAAAGTCAATGGGCTACGTTATTTATGGTGTCGTAGCAATATATTGAGTGATCATGAAGAGGATGTGCTCAAAAGTTAAGGTGTATTGCATTAAAAGTGCTTAGGAGGGTTATGTTGATACCCAATTTTTCCTCAAATTATTTTCAAACTTGCATATAAGCTCTCAAAATTACTCTTTGCAATAATGAGTATTTTTCCTATTTTTCCATATTTTTTATTTAAATTATCTCCCTGTTTATTTAATATCTCATATTTAAAATAATTCACAAATTATGCTCTAAATAATTTCAAAATATTTCCTAGCTCAGTATGTTATTTATAATCATTTTCTATCTATTAAAATCTAATTATTTCACGAATTAGTCAATTGGGTCTTATTTAATTTCAATTACAATAATTTTGCAATTATGGCCCAATTAGACATTTTGTATTATTTTAATTCGGAAATTATGCATTTATTACACTCAATATAAGTTAATTACTGTAATTTTATCTATTTAAACTTAATTTCGTCTTTTCATAATTATTAGATATTTTAACTAATTAATTACCTATTTTTATTGGATATTTAACAGTTAGCCATAGTTATTTAAATTTTAGCCAAATTCTAGCCTAATCTTTAAACCCAAATTACCCAACCCATCAGACCATCAAACAACCCAACCCAATCCTAATTTTAACCTATCCCAAACCCATCAAATACCCAACCCAAACCCATTAAAAATACCCAACCCAGACCCTAAACCAAGCCCACCCAATCCCAATTCAATCTAATCCGTTGATCAGATTAGATCAACGACCCAAGTTATATTTTCCTAAAATAACTCTAACCAAACTCCCCCCCTCCGTCTCTCATTCTTTCACAACCATTCTCTCTCTATATCTCTGTATCCTCTGGTTCTCTCTACAAGTCTCTTCGACTTCTCTCTCTCCGATGGAACTCGGATGTCTTCTCCGGCTGGTTTCTCACCGGGAACCATGGTTCTTCACCATCTTTGGGTCATCTGCTTACTTCTCATCGGTCCAGTGAAACCCTGGGGTCGTCAGGCGAGCTCGGAGCGGTTCTCTTGCCTCCCATGGTCCCATGCCAATTTTTCGGCCTCCCTAGCCATCTGAGTAATGATTCACAACCATTCGGGCTTAAGCCGGTGCCATCTATGAGGTTCTTCCTCTTCTCTGGGTTCCACGAAACCCTAACCCTTTGTATTTCAATTTTTTGCTTTTAAGATCTACTCTAGATCTACAGTGTTATGAAGCTTTTTTACGTTTTTCTCTGGAAAAACCCATCTTTAAACGATTTCGAAATTTAGGGTTTCTTAACCCCTTTTCAAAAACGTGTTTTACTTCTAATTTCAGTAATTTCTACTGTATGTTGAATGATTCTCTTATGTCTCATTGCTCTCTGAGTTATTATGCTAAAAGCCCTAAGTCTTTTAGCCCATTTGATTATGTGTGCTTGTGTTCCTGTAAAAGCCATTCATTTGATTCTCGTTACTAAGAGGAGTTTAATCCTTTACTGTTCTGTGATGCCTTGCTTAGAGTTCTCTGATTTTATGCTATTTTGTTGATTATCATGTCTGATTATTTGCCTAAATACTTCACTGATTCTATGCCAAACCTATGACATTCTTTTGAATCTATGCTTTTGTGTGTATCCCCTATAACTATGCTTCGATTTTTTGAATTGTCTCCTTATTGGTAAGATGTTTTCCTTAATCAACATTGATTCTTTGTGACCTTCAGCCTCACCCGTGATTATGTGACTGATTTTCAAAACTAAATTGAGTTTTACCTTATTTATGTGCAATTTACATTTTCCTTGTTTAAAAGCATTCTGCATTTGGCTTTTATTATGCACTATGTGATTTCCTTGTCCTAATTTAACAAAATCAGTCTTATGAATTGATTTCTTTTTCTTATTTAGCTCTGACTTCACCGTTTGAACTTGACTCCTTAATTAAAGGAGTCCAGTGTCTTAATTAATACTAATTGGTTGTTATTTCTATAATTATGCACTCTTTGCCTATGTGACTACTCGTTTTTCAAACTATGTATACCCTGTCTTCTCTCTTTACACAGAGATTCATACCAAAACACACACTCTTGACTGACACTTACACTGATCTCACACACAAAACACTGAGTACATTACTCTGAACTTTCTGTGTTTTTCACACACATCTCTTCTTGCTCTTTGCATCCATTCTTGACCACTTAGTCGGCTTAAAGCCAAGACTGAGTAATCTCTACTGCTGCTCTCTTATTCTGCACACTATTGTCCTCTGCTGCTCTATTATTCTGTATACTGCTGTTGCTACTCTATCTCTTTGCATTTTGCTATTCTCTATCACTCAACTGGTATGTCTCTAAGTTAGTTTTATAGCATCTCCACATAATATGCTTCAGTTCTTGTTTATTTACTTGCTGTTCCTTTTGTGCTTTATCTTGTGGTTCTACTGCCTACCATGTAATTAGCATGACTCTATAATGTCCTTTCCTTTTTGCTATTATGCTTTCCCCATGTGATTCTCTATAACTGTTTGAGTCTTGTGTAATTAGCATGTCCCTGCTCTTCCTCTTAGCCTAATATGTCTCCTGTTTCCTCCTGTGTGACTCTGTGTGAGACTTATGCAACTAGTATACTTACTCGTTTATAGGTTGATGTTTCTCATCTCAACATGACCATTGTTACATGCTTAGCTTCCTATGTTATAAACCTGCCCCCCTCCACATGATACCTGAATGCTACATGGTTCTGATTCCATGCTTAATATGTGACTCTGTGAATCTATGTTGCTTTGTAAACAACTATGTGGTAACTATGTGAATCTGTAACCTTATTCTACTGCTAATTATTTGTCCCCAACTCCCTATCCCTGTTTGTGTTTGTTCCTTTCCTGAACTCTCTACTTGATGGATTGTGGTTGCATTGCCTCTCTCTTTTGCAAATTATTGTACAAAACTCTTCATTATTCTCTGAAGTTATTTTCAAAAGAACTGATGTTTCAAACTACTCTTTCAAACTCAACACTCTTTTAAACTATAAGCACTTCACACTATTCTTAGAACTTTAGGTCCTACCCCTTTCGTGTGAGCACTGCCTTGAGTACCTCTGAGTACCCATTGAACTCTGACACACAAGGCTGGTAATTCCACACTGCACTTGCTTAAACTTGGAAACTATGCCCGGGTGCTGGTATTGGCCAGGGAGCCATTGGGTCCCTAGGGAGCTTTGCCGCACCCATGCCATGGAAGGCTGTGAAACTCGAAAGGAGTGAGGTTGGAAGATTGGGCCTGATTGAAGGCTCCCTATAGAAGTAACTTCGTATTTTCCTTTTGCTAATGTAATTCATTAATATTGGTTTGTAATAACTTGTAAACAAATGTTTGGGGCTGGATAGTAAATATGGGGGCTATGCATGCTTAGTCTAGTAATGGGTAGACAACCTGCTTATAGGATTTTACTTTCTTACATGTGCAATAGATAACCTGTCTAGGACATGCATCTCATTAGAAATCCTGCTTTAGGTTCTTTACTTTCAGCATGTTATTATACTCATCTCATAAACCATGATTGCACTTAATAACTATAGAAGTAATACAATTGTTATAAGGTATCATTACTGCATTCTCAGAAATCATAGCATTTAGAAACCATGTCTTTAGGTGTCCCTGTGTGCATTAGATATCATGTTCTTTAGGACCTTATCTTCAGCATGTTTGTGTCAAGTTATATTTTTGCTGAACACCTAATTAGCATGTGTCTAATCTGATAAATATCGCTAAAATATGGTTAAGTGGTTTAAAACATCTCTGCTAATATGTACCTCTAAAATCAGAATTAAATTCTGCATGTTCACCCTCAAAACAAAATAGGCAATGTATACGCCCGCCTAGGCAAACCTTAGGCCTAATACTTACTAAAACCCAATCAATCTTTTTACGTCATGTTTGTGTTTAAAACGATCTGTAAAGCTAATCAGTCTCTTAGAGATCTGAGAACCTTGCTGTGTGTAATCATTTTCACTCTTGTTTGCCCAACAATTAATAGATATTTCAAAACAAATCCTCCCTCTTACAAAGTCACTCTGTTTGTTTGAATCTTTGCTCTACTCTAAAATTATCGGTTCTTGAAGTTGTGCACTCACTCTCTTAAACTACTGATTCTTGCTCTATTTTTTTTGAATTACTGGATTTCAAAGTAAGCCACCCCCGTTACTCTATTTTATTTAAAATCTTGCTTTACTTCTGATTACTGATTTTTTAAAGGTTATCTTCTCTTTTATTTAAAATTTTAAACTGCTATGCACTCTTAATTCTTACTGCTGTCTCTAGGCTACTGGCATTTCTGAAAAATCAATTATCCTTTTGAATTACTCAATTGAACCTTCTGCTTTTCACTAAGTTTTTCCAAAACACATCCTTTTGAAACTTACTGTTTTAACTTAAAATTCTTGTTTAAACTCTCATCTCTGAGACTTTAATTGTGTTTGAAACGTGCTACTTACATGTCGCGTGCTGCGCGAAGTCAGACGCGGAATCCAGCTTTTCCTAGCCGAAGTTGGATTGGAAAATTCTGCCCTTTAGCAACCCTAAGTTATATAAATACATCAAATAATGACTTTTTGAGGGTTACGCAATATTTTGAGAGGCAAGAACACACAAGGAACAAGATGGAGAACCCTCTACGAGTTTTTCATCTTCTTCTTCTTAATTCCATTGTTGGTTTTTACATTGTAATCTTGTCTAGTAGTATGAGTAGAAAAACCCGTCATCTAGGGTTGATGGACCCAATTATTGGATGAAGTCTTGATTACGTTTTGATATAATTGAGCCATTTTTACTCTATAATTGTTCAACTATGTGTTTTTTTGTGATTAATTGAAAGGGCCCTTGATTAATCGTGTCTAGTTATCTTGTGTTTCTTGAGAAATAACACTTGATTAGATTGTTGTTGATCAATGCCACTTTCGGGTAAGTTAAGAGATTAATTACTTGAATTTAAAAGCGGGGTTAGAGATAACAAAGCTTTGGTGTGATATTTAGGAGTAGTACAAATCGTCAACTAGAGTAGTTCGAGAGAATGCTTCTAGTAAATTATCGTAATTGATCGAGAGATAATTATGGTAAACAAGAAATCATCATCTTTATAGAGTGTTACAGTGAGATTATAACTTATGTGTCAGGAATTAATCTGACAATTGGGGAAATCAAGAACCCTATATCCTTTTACCATTGAATTCAACTTCATTCTTGCTTATTGATAGTTTTTATTGTCCTTTTTCCTTAGTTAAATAATTTCTGTTAATTATCAAATAAAATCTTGAACTTTGGAAATTGTCTGAGCTTATTATTAGCATTACTAAAAGTTGTAGCAAATAGGTTAGTTCCCTGTGGGATTCGACTCCGGACCCTTGAACCGGATTATATTTGCAGCGATCGCTTAGTCCTTTTATAAGGCGTAGTTGGGTGTGATCATGGGAAGTGTATGTGATTGAATTTTCTAGAGTCTAATTGTTGCTATCAACCATGGTCATTGGTGTAGAGTGCTCAAAGATAGAGTAATTTGCTGGTTGACTCGAGGACGAGCAACGTTATTCGGCTTAAAGTATGCATATTTTATGTATATTGCCTCGCTTTATGCTCATGTCTCGAAGATTTGGGATGTATAATATAATAATTTGTGCTAATTTGTAGTATTTCTATGTATAGGAATTATTTGGATGCAATTGGGATGAAAGTGCGCGAATTGGAGCGAAATTCGGACGAAAAGGCAAAAGTACGAATTTGAGGGCCACAGGCAGCGTGGGGCGCTACCTATGGCACTCAAAACAGAATGCCAAAGAGTTGAGGGCCAAGGCCAGCGCCCCTCACTGCCCTGGATGCTCAAAATGCGAACATAAACTATTTCGATCGAGATAAGGTTATTTCGGTCCTGCACGGTCCCAACTTGTATAAAAGGGGTCCTAAACCTATTTTGGAGGAGGGAGAACGTTTTTTGAGAGGAACTTTTGACCTAGGGAGACATAGAGCCGCCACGTCACTTCACAATTTAACAATATTTTCGCCGATTCTCTAGGTAATCATGGCTACGATTTTAGCCGCCTATTTTTTTTACTTATACACCTCATTCTTCCTCTTTTACACTCACAGTTCTACAAACTTTCTTTGCATTCAACTCTTTCATGATTTCGCTCTTTTATAATCTTCTTCTTCAAAGAACTCTTATTACCCATTGTTGATCATGGCTTCTTCTTCCAAGAAATCTGGTTCTCACAAAAAATAGTGTTGATACTGACCCCCCCTACGGAGAGCACCATCATTCCCAAAAGACACAATATAGCCAAGGACTTCTAAAAGAAGTTTCCTTCTACAGGTTCTCATACATAAGTTGTTGGCATATACCCTTCTTCCATCCATCCTTCCAGCATTCCTGTTGTGAAGGAGGAGTGTGACTGTCATGATGTGAACATCTTTCTTACCGAACTAGTGGAGCGAGTAACCTTCCCCGAGAAGGGTTTCATGTACGTTAACACGCACCCATTTACTTTGGGTGTTTTTTATTTGAGAAGGGAATCAACCGTGTGCTTTTGGAGTCGTGCCACAAATACTAGATTTGTATGGTTTTGGTGGGCCCTTCGGTGTGGCGAACAGTGGTCCTGTCTACGGCGGCTGTACCAGGAGACGAAGAAGGAGCTCACCTTGGATCGCATGATAAATCTTTAAATTTTAGCAAACGCGACCACCACGCTTTGCTTACCATCATGGATGATGACAACGATCGTCGATGGATGAAGAACTTTGTTGTTGTTTCCTCCAGGAATATCATCCCGGTCATAACCCCATCTCTCCTTGAGTCTTGGACTCGTACACGTAGTTCAAAGTCTGTCTTTTCTTTGAAATAAGGTTCTTTCATGTTGTTATTGATCCTTCTCTTTTCACTATTTTAGCAACTTGGTGGACACCACTAAGGGTTGAAGGCTTGGACCAGTGGGTTAAGAAGATTATGGACATTACCACGCCTGATACCCGCCAGTGGAAAGAATTAGCCCTCAAATGGGGGTGAAAGGCCAAAATTCATAGTAAGTTGATTCAAGAAACTAATCTTGTCTTCATCTAATTTTTATGCATAAGAAAATTGGTTAACTTATATTTCTATTAAATTCAGGTCTTCTGCAGAGCTTTGTTATGATCCCTGAGTAGATGTTTTGGTTGATCCCGTAGAGGCTGCGAGCTGATGAGGAGAAGTGTTCCCAGATGGAGGAGAAGTATAAGATATTCATGGAACATAATAAGGTTCATATATCCACTATCCGCGACCTTAATCTCAGCCTTAGGGCCACGAGATCTGAGCGGGATGACCTTTCGACCGAGGTTGATCGACTTAAATCAAAACTCCGTTGCTGAGCAGATTCCTTCACTATTGAGAAAACATACTCTATGTATAGTATGAGGAGAAAAACCTTGGAAGAGTTCAAAGCGGGCGTCATTGATTTTGATGCCGAAATCACTAAGGCTCGAGAGCTAGAGTCAACAACTTCGAAGGCGCCTCCCGGCTCAGCCCGATGCAACTGACTCTTCTGGTTCCTATTCCGAGTTCTTTGGAACCAAGGAGGAACTTGAAGAGGACAATGATGAAGGAAAATATCTCGAGCCGACGACAGACCCACCTACTTCTCTTGGGGGCGCTAATGATTTTCTTCCCCCGAGTTTTGGGTGTGCTGTAGTTTAGTTTTTTACTTTCTTTTTCCTTTGTTGTTTTATTTTCTTATTTTTGTACTATGACGAGCGCAAAACCAGTTTGTGAAACTTAGGCTTGCTAGTCAAAGATAGTATAGTATTAAATCGTCTCCACAAGGATTGGTTTAAATACCGTTCTAATAAATCTTCAACTTAACACTATCCAAGAAATAAACCTTTGATTTATGTTATTATCAACTAATAATAAAACTAAGATCATCGATTGTGAGAAAATAATGGAAATTTAATGACTAAGTAGCAATCACTGAATATCAAGATAAAAAGTAAGGGTTGTGACAAGATATGTGATCCACTATTATTCCGGGTCACTCCGTGCTAAGTTCACTCTTAACTTCTATTGATACATGATTAGGCTATCTTACGGATTCAAATTATTCTTCCGAATGAAAGAGAGTTCCATTAACCAACCTAATGACTGGTTCTATGAACATATGCGAATATACAGTGAATTAATAATCTTTCAAAGAACGTCTCTCGACTATTCTTCTAAATTAGGTCAATTGATAACTCTATAAGCTCTTTCGATTACCTAAGAGAGGTGTAAAATCAACCCAAACAAGATAATGTATTGGTAAAAAAGAGCTTCACACGTATGATAATTCCTGATGATTCAGCCAGTTACGTGTACCAAGGAAAACATGACAGCTGGACATGATTCTATAAGGAGGTGCGAGGAAAAGAGGCACAACACGATATACCTATGGGGTAATCAACTACGGGAAACTCAACCTGATTGAGACAAGGAAGAGACACGGTCAGAATGAATTCGGACAGAGCTACGGGCAGATTCAAAGATCTTCAATTAATGATCCACACGTTACACAACCTTCACGCAACAATTACGGTTATTCTTTATAACGTTACATTAATATAATAATTAGTCATTAATGTGTTATCATTACAAGAGGTAGACGTTATACTGAAGAATTCCCTATATAAGGGAATGAAAGTTAACTTGTAAGGATCATCCGAACTACAAACATAATACACTTTACTTTTCTGTGCATTTTATTACTTATTTACTTGCTCATTCGTAATTATCATTATTGCTAGATTATCAGAAACCCGTGTTCATCCTAAAAATACCTTTAGTCAAGGGATCTAATTCTTTGGTTAAACAAATTGGTTCCTTTACCGGGAAATCTGATAATCTTTGTTTACTTTTCAAACGATATCCTCTGAACTATGTCGAACTCCAACGACAATAACCAGCAAAGAGATGGGACTCCATCACCCCCTGGATCCCCAGGAGGTACAAGGGAACAATACCAAGAAATATCTAACAACAACAACAACAACAACGTTAATGATAATGATCAAACGATAGAACAAGATTAAGTGAAGTAAATGATTTGAGAGTATGTGAGCTAGGCTCTGCAAGAATTCGCAAGGGGATTACCAGAGGCATCACCTGCGTCACTGACACCACTTCCCAATAATACCATCACCGTGGAAAATCCCCAATCTGGGTTAGTAAACTCAGCAAGGGAAGACACTCCTAATGAATCTCGCGAAGCGAGACCAGGTATGACTAATAACTCTGAATTACAAAATTTATTACTAACCTTGCAGAAACAGGTGAAGGAACAAAACGATTGAATCAAGCAAATTCCTGGAGTACCACCTGTTATCAAAGGCATTGATGTTGATAGATATTCTCAAAAACCTTGGAAACCAAGCGGAACACCCTTGCCTATACCCAAGAAGTTCAAAACGCCTGATGTTCCCAAGTATGACGGAACAACTGAGCCACGCGACCACGTGACTGATTTTACTACCGGAGTGAAAGGCAACGACTTAACAAAACAAGATATTGAGTCAGTCCTAGTCAAGAAATTTGGAGAAACACTTACCAAAGGAGCATTAACCTGGTATTCTCTTCTCCCTGAAAACTCTATTGATTCATTTGCTGAGCTTGCAGATTCTTTTATAAAAGCACACTCCGGTGCACAAAAAGTTGAGAAAAGAATGGAAGACATATTCAAAATAAAACAAGGAGACACGGAACTACTCCGTGAATTTGTAGACAGGTTCCAGCGAGAAAGAATGTTACTACCACGGGTGCCTGATAATTGGGTAGCCATGACATTCGCGAGCAATCTAAATGACAAAAGCTCAGAAGCCATGAGAAGACTCAAGGAAAGCTTGAGAGAATTCCCAGCTATGACATGGAATAATGTTTATAACAGGTATAGTACTAAACTTCGGATAGAGTAAGATACCATTGCTCGTTCGAAAGATGAAGATCATACCAGATCCAGACGCTCCGAATCAGACAGGAGATCAGGTAAAAACAGGTACGATCCTTATATGGGACCCTCGGGACGTGAAACTCGTCCCAGGTTCGGAAACACTAGGTCAGAATATAGACCACCCAGCAGAGATGCGGGCTCATCTTCATCTAGATCCAGAAAGGATCGAGATGAACGACCTAGGGGTAATGCACGAATTAGGGATCACACCTTCAATGTAAGTACCCCCGAACTAGTTTCAATATTAAGAAATATGGGAGATAAGGTTAGATGGCCCAAAGAAATGCGGTCAAACCAAAATAAAAGGAACCCAGATTTCTAGTGTGAATTTCATAACGATCATGGACACAGGACTGCATATTGCAGATTTTTACAAGGTGAAATGGAGCAATTATTGAAGCAGGGCTACTTAACAGAATTGTTTAGTGATAAAGGTAAGCAGGCATACATGAAGAACATGCAGGAACCCCCGAAACCACCGTCTCCAAAAAGAACTGTCAATGTGATACACAGAGGTGAAGAAGTAAACGGAGTGGTTTGCTAAACAGCCACGAAGTTCACAATTACACACGGAAAGCGGGTTCGAGAAAACCCGGACGCAGATAATAACTTTTGATGATGCAGATTTCGGCGGAATAATGCTCCCCCACAACGATGCTCTGGTAATATCCTTACTCATTCATGACACTAACATTAAAAGAGTGTTTATTGATCCAGGTAGTTCAGTCAACATCATTTTGCTAAGAGTCGTGGAAGAAATGTACTTGGGAAATCGGGTGATCCCAAAGGCACGAGCCATATATGAGTTCGATAACTCTACGGTTATAACCAAAGGAGAAATTGAACTTAGCACTTATGCCGAAGGAGTAATAAAAAACACCAGATTCCAAGTCATCGATATTGACATGGCTTATAACGTAATCATGGGAAGGCCATGGATCCACGACTTGAGAGCAGTACCATCTACATTACATCAGGTAATTAAATTCCCTTCTGAATGGGGAATCGAACAGATTAGGGGTGATAAGAAAACCTCTAGGAATATAAATTATGTGGTACATTATAAAAAAAAAGTAGAGACGGAAGAATCAAAAGATAGAGAAATCTCCCAGGTAGAAGCTGCCGACCAAACATGTATGGAAGCAATTATTACCCAAATAGGTACGGAAGAAGATAGTCACGAGAAGGTAAACCAAGTTACCACGGAAGATGAATCAAACCACAAGGATGTAGATTCCAGACCGGATGTCATTCAAGAACCAGAAGAAGACAAGTGCATCAAAACAACAATGGAAGGGCTCGAAGCTATTCCATTGTTTGAACAAAAACCTGAACAGAAAGTGCATATAGGCGCGAGGATGATCCCCAGTCGAATAGGTAAGTTAATTAATTATTTAAAGGCTAACGCAGATTGGTTTGCGTGGTCCCATTAAGATATGACAGGTATCCCACCAGAAGTGATGACTCATAAACTAAATGAAGATCCATACTTCGTACCTGTTAAGTAGAAGAAAAGAAAACAAGGACCATTCAAGAACCAAGTGATTGACGAAGAGATCATGAATTGTTAAGCTTTCTAGATGCGTATTCCGAAAACAATCAGATTAAAATAGACCCCTCAAATGAGGAAAAAACTTCCTTTATTACAAACATGGGGACTTATTGTTACAAAGTCATGCCTTTTGGCTTAAAAAATGCCGGAGCCACGTACCAGATGTTAGTAACCAAGATGTTCCAAGAAAATCTGGGGAAGACGATGGAAGTTTACATCGATGACATGCTGGTAAAATCAACACTTGCGGAAGACCATTTCCAGCACCTCTCTATTACCTTTGAAATTTTACGCATGTATAATATGAAATTGAATCCAGAAATGCGCTTTTGGCATGGAGTCATGTAAAATTTTGGGTTTCCTTGTATCAAATAGAGGAATAGAGGTAAATCCAGCTCAAATTAAAGCTATAGAAGAAATACCTGATATACTTATGAACAAAAAAGAAGTTCAAAGACTAACGGGAAGAATTGCAGCCTTAGGAAGATTTATTTCCAGGTCTTCCGAAAAAAGTTTTAAATTCTTTTCAGTTCTTAAAAAGCAAAATTAGTTTGAATGGACTGAAGAATGTCAACGGGATCTCAAAGATCTAAAGGCTTATCTATCAAAACTCAAATGAGGGGGAGAAGTTGTACGTCTACCTTGCCGTCGCAGAAATTGCTGTAAGTGCAGTATTGGTAAGGGAAGATCAAGGTAAGCAATCTCCTATTTATTATGTAAGCAAGACATTACTAGATGCTGAAACTAGATACCCACATCTGGAAAAATTAGCCTTAGCTCTAATCACGACATCTAGAAAGTTGAGGCCATATTTTCAAAGTCATCCAATCACTGCTGTAACCTCTTATCTATTAAGAAATATATTACATAAACAAGAACTATCAGGAAGATTAGCTAAGTGGGCCATGGAACTGAGCGAGCATGACATAATATATCAGCCTAGGTCTGCGATAAAGTCTCAAATTTTAGCTGATTTTGTCGTTGATTTTAATAATAGCATTGTCCCTGAAGTGGAAAAAGAGTTACAACTCTTTAACGGTTCTAATCCACGTCTACGGACCCTATTTACCGATAGTTCTTCCAATGTAAAATGTGTCGGCTTAGGCATAGTATTAATATCACCCACAAGTGGAAAGACACGACAAACTATCAAATGTTATCCTATAACTAACAATGAAGCAGAGTATGAAGCTCTCATTGCAGGGCTAGAACTGGCACGAGAACTCTCAATCGAGCAAATCGTAATCAAGAGCGACTCCCAACTGGTAGTAAATCAGATGCAGGGGACTTATATCGCTCGGGAGACTCAGATGCAACAATATCTAGAAAAGTCATGAGATCTCGTGAGGCAATTCAAAATGTGAAAGGTTATACAAATACCTAGAGAGGAAAATGCGGAAGCAGACGCATTGGCTAATCTCGCAGCAGTCACGAAAGTTACAAACAAAGACAATGAAAATGTCGTCCATCTATTTCATTCAGCAATAGACCAGGACAAAAATGAGGTAACCTTCAGCAATTTAACCTGGGATTGGAGAAACGAAATTTTAAATTTTCTGCAGAATGGCATCGTACCTGATGACAAAAAAGCAACTCAAGCACTTCACCGAAAAGCTTCCCGGTATTGCCTCATTCGCAACTCATTATATCGCAAGGTGTTTGGAGGTCCCTTATCTAAATGCCTCAGACCTAATCAAACGAAGTTCGTGATGAGAGAAGTCCACGAAGGACACTGTAGAAATCACGCAGGGGCGAGATCCTTGGTCAAAACCCTTATCAGAGATGGGTACTATTGGCCTAAGATGGAAGAAGAGGCTGAGAGCTTCGTATCCAAATGCGATAAATGCCAACGGTTTGCCAATAACATGCATCGACCAGCGGAACTATTGCACCCAATAATATCACCGTGGCCATTCATGAAGTGGGGCATGGATATCGTGGGACCCCTCCCCGCAGATAAAGGAAAGGTATGGTTCTTACTCGTGCTAACCGACTATTTTACAAAATGGGTAGAGGCGGAAGCTTTCAAACAGGTGCGAGAAAAGGAAGTTAAAAGCTTCTTATGGCGCAACATAATATGCCGCTTTGGAATACCTAAGGAGATCGTGTGTGATATTGGACCCACAATTCATAGGCACGCAAGTCACAGAATTCTTCGAAAGCTGGCAAATCAAACGGATTACTTCAACGCCATATCACCCCGTGGCTAATGAAACCTAAAGAAACGGGTAGAGCAAGCCAAGGGAAATTGGCTTGATGAGTTACCAGCGGTACTGTGGACCTACAGAACAACTTCAAAAACAACCACGGGAGAGACTCCGTTCGCACTTGTCTATGGCTCAGAAGCCTTAATACCTATGGATATTGGTGAACCAAGAATAAGGTTTACAACAACCACGGAGGATGCAAACAATGACGAATTGAGGACCAATCTGGACCTGCTCGAACAAAGAATAGAAGCAACACTAATACAGATGACAGCTCAAAAACAAATCATAGAGCGTTATTACAACCGTAAATCTCATCTCAGATACTTCAAGATTGGGGTCTTTGTCCTCAAAAAAGTCTTCAATCAACCAAAGAAGCTGGTACGGGAAAATTAAGTCCAAATTGGGAAGGACCCTACAAAGTCCGAGGCATAGCTGGAAAGGGCGCCTATGAGTTGGAAGCTATGGATAGCAGGATCTTACCAACAAGCTGGAATGCCATCCATTTGATGAAGTATTATTTCTAAGGAAAAGGAATACCCCCGGTCAGGTATCACACCAGATGATGATATTAGACGTGCAAATACGCGAGGAAGTAACTGAATTCCCGGTCTAGGGTTACACTTTCTGATGGACGTTTTAAAGGGTTAAGCAGTCATCATCTAAAAACTATATACCTTCGAGTCTTGTACGTTTTTCCTTTTCAGGAAAAGGACCACAAGGAAGGAATAGTCAAGTGCTCGAGATTTCATCCTTCAAAGCTCAAACACTTGGGGGACTATACAGTATGGAAGGCAAAACGAAGCAAAGAAGACTATCAAAAAAGTCAAAGCTCGATCTTGAAGATCCATCTACCCAACAAGTCAAGTGATACGAGCAGAATCGAAAGAGCCAAAGACTCAAAACACAAAGCCTGATCTATAAAACCTTCGAACATGTTCATAAATGTATGTTCAGGTTAAAAGGAAAAATATTAGCTACGAGGAAGGAATGCACATCTTTGTACTTATTCAAAATGAAAACTGTTGTAACTAAAAACAGTTGTGGATAAAAGATCATCATCGTTGTACTCATTCAAAAAACTGTTGTAACTAAAAACAGTTATGAAAATCTTTGTATAGAAAACTGTTATCAAATAAAACATTTACGGATGAAAGATCAAAATCCTTGTACTCATTTGAAAAACTGTTATCGAATAAAATAGTTACAGATGAAAAAGCATTTCCCTCGTGATTATTGAAAATTGTTATCAATGAAAACAGTTACGGGTAAAAACCCCTACCTTTACAAAAACTGTTACGAACGAAAAACAGTTATTCTCTTGTATTAACTCGAAAAAACTGTTACATAAGAAAAACAATTACGAAATACAAGTGCATATCAAACCTGTTCAAAGAAAACAGCTGCAACATGAGTTTTAGACGATAATCAAACATATGTAAAATATTGTGAAAGTTCAAACAAAAAACATTCTTCAAAAACATTCTTAAACATGTGAAAAATTCCTATCTTTCTATTGCATTATTACACCATTTTGAAGTACAAACGTCTTCTTCATTAAGTGTCGATAAAAAAGAAAAGGACCCTGTTTCAAAATCGTACCTATTACGAAAAGGTGAGGATAATCTAAAGCATTTTAATGCAAAACTCAGAGGTAAAACTAAAACCTCGAAAATAAAGCATGCAAAACACTTAAAAGAGTGAAACAGAAACTCAATAGAAAAAAAGTCATACTTGCATATATATATTAAAACGGTTAAGTAAAAACTAAGTAATAACTTATACTTAGCCGTATATAGTGTTTATACATTATGGTGCCTCTAAGTTGTCAGTTGGGGACTTTAATAGTTCCAAATTTACCCCCGATGGGACTGGGGGCAACCACCAATTGGGACAAAGAAAAAAAAGAGAGGGAGGAACCAACTTCTCAAACTTCATCAAGAGGGGGGTTGACTTCTTCACTGGCAGAGGGAGCAGGGGAAGCTTGGGACGGGGATACTTGAACAACAGGAGCCTCACTTTCAGGTGAAGAGAGATTCTGACCTTGTTGAGCCTTCTCCATGGCTTCCTTGATTTTAGCAATTTCAGCATCAAGGTCGAAATCCTCTCGACTCATTTCAGTCAATGTGTCGAGGCGTGAATTCATGTACGCCCAACTAACATCGACAGCTGCCACGTCTTCAAGAGCTTCGTAATCCTTCTCCCATATCATAACTTCAGCTCTCAGCCTGTCCCTCTCAGCCTCAACAAGATCTTTGGCAGCTCTTAAAGGTGCGATAGATTTCTCTAGGAATCGAATTTTATCTAAGGAATTGCGGAGATCTTCCTGGGTCTAGGTGAGTGACTGCACCAGCTCGCTTGAATACTCTTCCTTTTGGTCCAATAAGGCCTTCAAGCACCTAACTTCTTCTGAGGCACGAGACAATTGCTCAGCAAATGAGGACTCAAGGATGCTCTTATCTTTGCCCGCTTGATTAGAACAAGCCTTCTCCACTGCCAACTCCGCCGCCATGACTCTCACCTGCTGCTCCAAGTTACATTTTTCTTATTCTAAGGCCTCAATGTCGAGCCTTAAGCTTTCATATTGCCCCTTCCAGTTATTTACTTTAGCATGCCACTCTTTCATTTCTTGCTCCATGTTAGGAATCCTGTTCATAAGCTCCGTTCCTATAAGATTGATCTACAAAACGATAACCCATTAGATACGGTAAATACATGTACAAGAATTAAATGCAAGAAAATGCACTCTACCTTTAAAGAAGTATGCACGACCTCATTAGCCCATGTAAGGGAGCTATGGCTATCTAGCTTGGCTCTCTATGTCGGGCCGATCAAGGGTTTCAGACACACATCAAGCTAGCCAGACTTTTTAAAGAGACTCCCATGAGCTGGAACCTCTATCAACACCTGCCTCATCTCCCTGCTGGAAGACCCTACTTCTCTAACATAAGGCACAGAAGCAGGCAGAGATGTAGGACCCGAAGATATTTATGAGGCAATAATTGAGACCCAATTCCAAACAGAGCTTAAGATAGAGGAAGCCCTTCGTTCGGACAGGGTTCAAGAAGATTCCATTTTAGAGAAAAGGCACCAGATTAGGGGGGTGCTCTTCTATCCTAAAGGTAGGGCATTCTCATTGGATACGTACTTGGACCACCTTAAGCAAATAGAGAATCAGGGGACCCACCGGAGCCTGCCTTATAAAAGGCTTATGGTCCCAGGTCTCCGAGTCAGCCCGCGCTTTTTCGAAGAATCCTGCACCCATGGGCATACGGCCTGGCAGGCCTTCCCTTTCCGCCGGAGCTTCATGGGCGCGGGATGCGATCCTTAATAGTTCACTGTNAGGAGGCAAGCAAATGAAGGGAGGCATTACGGGCCGACTACAAGAAAAGCAAAGCTTCGTAGACTCGGTCAAGTCGCTTATAGAATGCCGACGACTATTTTCCACTTAATTAATAAGTGAAGGGGAGAGGGAAGCGAGGCTTAGCGAGCTTTATAAGGCCGACCACTACATAAGCCGCTGGCGGAGAAAGCTCGAAGAGCTTCCCTTCATTCATTACTAAGCCAAGGTCCCAGGTCTCCGAGTCAGCCCGCGCTTTTTCGAAGAATCCTGCACCCATGGGCATACGGCCTGGCAGGCCTTCCCTTTCCGCCGGAGCTTCATGGGTGCGGGATGCGATCCTTAATAGTTCACTGTTGGCGGAAGCCAATGTCCCGGGGTCTCGGGGACTCATTCTGACTGAAACAAGGGGCGGGTCTTTACCAACTTCCAAATATTCTATTTTAAGGAAGCTAAAAAAGGTGAGCGCCTAGCGCGAAAGGTTGCTTTACTGAGTAAGATAAGGCAAGAAGCAAGGGCGCAGCAGCTGCACGAAGACATAGAAGGAGCCGAAATAGCCACGGGAGCAAGAGCAACGGTAGGAGCAGGAATAGTAACAGAAGCAAGAAATAACTGGAGCAGTAAAGGGGAGTTCACTAAAAGAAGGAGGAATAACGGCCAAGGGAACTTCATCACCTACGGGACCAAAGCCTTCACGGAACAAATGATCAACAGAATCACGCACGGGAGAGGGCGTAGCATCCTCGAAGGTAGAAATTCCAATTTCAGGCACGGAAGGTGCAACCACATGTGTAGACTCTTCGTCCAAGATCACCTTCCTTCTGCGCGACCTATGGACAATCGACAAAAGCTTTTCTACCAAACCACGTGTACCGGAGACATTCTCGACAGTACCCATGATTGCTGAAAAAAAGAAAAAACAACTACAGTGTTAATAAAACATTTAAAGCAAAAAACAAGGAATGTGAGCTAAAATGTACTCGCGTGCACGATTCCACTTCTCGGGGAAGTGAAGATTTTCTTCACCTACTAAACTAGCAGTAGGCACAACAACGTACCGAAGGTACCAACCTCTATCCTTATCATCATCAGGGGTCACCAACACGCTTTTACTCCTGGCAGCCAGAGTAGAAATACCTTGACGAAACAATGTCGGGCAATAAAGGTGAATAAGATGATTAAAGGTGAAAGGGACTAAATCTAAAGTAGCTAAACATCTGATACATGCAACAACTCGCCATACAATAGGACCGATTTGTCCCAAGCAAATATCAAAAAAATGACAGAACTCAATGATAACTAGATTAGTGAGAGGTCTAAACCCTAAGGTAAAAGGGTAGGTATAAACAAAAGAATATCCCGTCTTGTAAGACGTTATTCTTTGGTTGCCATTCGGAACGATGACAGGAAAATTGGACTCCCAAAAACAGTCCCTGTGAACAAGAGGAATTAAACCTTCGGTGATCAGGGTAGGGTACCTATCAACACTATCAAGGGATGACGACTGATCTGTAAGGACCTGATTATCCCTAGCAAAGGTAAACTCAGCAGGAATGATTTCATCCACTCGGGGTTCGCGTAAAGGTTTGTGATGTTCTCTACCTCTAGACGAAGATCTGGAAGCCCTAGCTCTCGGAGAAATTAGAGACCAAGCAGAAGGAGGGAAAGTAATCTGGGAAGAGGAAGAACCCCTTGAAGGAGTAGAACTTAGACTCCTCAATCTACCACCTCTCCGGCTCCGCGTCGGAGCAGAAAAAGGGTCCAAATCCTCAACGTTTATCACTCACTTAGGTTGGTTCGAAGAAGACATAATTACAAAGACAAGGAAAACGTTCTTCACAAACAAAGAATGAAAGTTTTTCGTGAAAGTAAAGAAAGGAAAAAGGGTATTTATACTTGAAGACAACCGTCAAAAATGGGAAAAAACAATTATGTGAAAGTCATAATTGAAGGTGTCACTTCGTGACTGATTCAGCCGCAAAAATCCCTAAAAGGCACCGAGTAATTGCAAAACCAACTCGGAGGTGACACGTGGATTAAGCATTAAATGGAAGTGACAAGTGACGCCTATGTCCTGAGAAGGATACAATGCTTTGAAGTGAAGCGGCGACAAACTATTCCCGCCATAAATGCGTATCCACTTATCAAATATTAATCAATAAATAAATGGTAAGTGGGGGGACTATCTGTATTGATAAAAAAGAGCTTCACACGTATGAAAATTCTTGATGATTCAGCCAGTTACGTGTACCAAGGACAACATGACAACTGGGCATGATTCTATAAGGAGGTGCGAGGCAAAGAGGCACGGCACGATATACCTACGAGGTAATCAGCTATGGGAAACTCAACCTGATTGAGACAAGGAAGAGACACGGTCAGAATGAATCCTTACAGAGCTACAGGTAGATTCAAAGATCTTCAATTAATGATCCACACGTTACACAACCTTCACTTAACAGTCACGGTTATTCTTTGTATTGTTACATTAATGTAATAATTAGTCATTAATGTGTTATCATTACAAGAGGTAGACGTTATACGGAAGAATTCCCTATATAAGGGAATGAAATTTAACTTTTAAGGATCATCCGAACTACAAACATAATACACTTTACTTTTCTGTGCATTTTATTACTTATTTACTTGCTCAATCGTAATTATAATTATTTCTTAATTATCAGAAACCCGTGTTCATCCTAAAAATAGCTTTAGTCAAGAGATCTAATTCTTTGGTTAAACAAATAACACAATGGGAATTGCAACAACAATTTTCTTTCGATTAAAGTAAAACCACAATTTTCTTTGAAATTCAAGTAATACTCATTCAACGAATTCGTGCAATTAAAAAAAAGTAAAGCCCCAAAACACTAGCCAATCACAATATCCGTCAATAACCCAAAGGAAGATTTTTCCATAGTGGAGAAGTTATTCGTTACAAGAGTATTAGAAGACCAAGAGGACATTACAATTCCCAAATTCAAACATACTTCCGTATTGAATGAATCGGATGAAGTATTTTGAGTCTCCATTGTTTCCTTGCCTTCTTCTCTCCCAAAAGTTCCTCTAAAATCTGATATACCTTGTTTTTAGACAAGCTAGGATTCATATAGGTCAAAAGGAGTCGCCTCCAAAATTACAAAAATAGGCATGGGTAAAGTTTTCGGAAGTGGAAGTTCGTGGCCGCGCACTTGGAGGTGTGATCGTGCACCTCTGGCAGTGCAATGTGTTACTTGCGCGCTAGAGGGGTCTCATGCGCGGTCACGCATTTGGGTTAGCTTCCTTGTCAACACTTTGTTTCTCCCATTAACTGCACTATCCGTCTGTTGATCCCCGAACACGATCCCGAATTGATCTTTGGTCTTTTACTCAGACTTCAAAGATCCAAAATAGCTCGAATTAGCTCCACAACCTCTTCATAACTCGAAGTCTCTCCTACAAGGCACAAAACACACACTCAGTTCAAAACTATACCATTTAAAGCTCAAACACTAGTAAAGTGAAGTGAATTAGAGTGCAATTAGTGACCAAAATTCGCAATTATAGCCTACCATCAACACCCCACACTTAAACCATTTCTCGCCCTCGAGAAATAAAACTACACTTAACATAAAATACGACATTTTTCAACAACTCCTAGGACCCAACACACCAAGACTCTTTAAAACATACTAAGTACAATATTGTAACATCTTAACCTCAAGATTTGACTCAAAAGCACCACGCATTATTTATAACCAACTCACTTACTATAACACAGAGGTCAAGCATTACCTTTCCTTCATGAATCAAGTACCCTCACACAACAATAGAGAGTAGTTCCAAACACAATAGACATTAGGAACAATTAGTAACTCTAGATAGAAAGGATTCACTCACTCTCAAAAACAACATTCATATGCCGAAATATGAACCATAGGCGTGCTCGTACTGTACTACTCTACTTATTGAGTTCAGCCAGCCAAGCATCAAATATGACTCTAATTGGTTGTAATGTAGGCTGCGGGACGGGTATGATACATTTAGATATCAGGGTGAATACATCTCCCTAAGCGCTTTAAATACGATTTAAGGGTCCACCAAACTGTATAGAGAATCGGGTTCTCTATCAGTTCCCACAGACCATACACAAAGAGATAAGTAAATGACACAGCAGAGTTTTGCGTGGAAAACTCTCAGTTCACGAAATTAAATACCACGACCTACACTCGTAAGATTTCAACTTCACTAACCGAGAAACTTTTAGATTACAACCTTTTGTAATCTAGGAATTAAACTCTTAATCCCTTACTCACTTATAATAACTCTATTACAAGCCTCTTTGTAATGAATCTATTAAAAACTTGACAACTCGACTAACTTTAGCCAAGGGACAAATACAAGTTTTAAGGTTTTGCAATTGGTTTCCTACACAATGCTTCTAGATAATCTAAGTAGGAATTACAATTAAATCACACTAACAAAGGTACAATACAACTAGGGACATATAATAATACAATCCTGGAAACTGGTCCTTCGTTATGTTGTTCTTCGTTCTTGAAGCCCTGAAAATCACTTGCAAGTAGGCAACACACTTGAGAGAAAGCTTAATAAATTCTAGAATATGCAAGTGAGTGTTTTCTTTATTTCCTCAAGTTGATAATACCCAAGTGATGTCACTTGGATGACGCAAGCAATATCCGGTACAAGGAATTCTCCATAAAGTGATTGTTGCACCGTTTGCACTATTGCGTGTGTGCAGAGGAACAATTGCAATGACTTTATAGTTGTGGGTGGTTAACATGTACAGTCAGCAAGAGAACTGGTGTCCATCCGTTCCCTCATTGTTTATTTGACTCTGAATGTTTGAACACGCCCTAGTCTAGAGACTTATTGTTCTTGAGAACTTTGAGGATGTAAAAGAGGTCCCCAATCCGGTTCTTATTATTAAATTTTTTAGATCATAAAAACATAATAGGACACATAACCTATCAGTTTCCTACCTTTTGATGATGACAAACTTGTAATTGATGTTCCCCCTGAGAACCAGAGTAACATACAATATTTCCTGTATTCCCCCTGAACTTGTTCCCTCTAAATTAGTTATCCCCCATTTGGCATCATAAAAAGATTATGCCCAAGTAAAAAGCAAAAGCAAGTCTAGCATGATTAACTCATGCCACATGTGTGCACACAAACATGGCTAAAAACAGAGCATAAGAGTATAACATGCATAATAAAAAGGACGGGATGCTCATAGATTGTTCATAAATACGGAGAAGAATTAAAAGTAACATTTGTTACACAACCATTCACAAAGTAAACCAACTTAAAAAGTACCATCCACTAAACACAGCATAATAAAGGGACCAAAAACAGAGGATAGACGATTTGAATTGGACACTAGAAAGGGAACGATTTTAAGGGGCACTGGAGGAGGGAGGCAGAGATGAAAAGGCAAGGGTTCTAAGGAGGATATCCATTCGAGCATTTGCTGACACTTGCTCATTAAGCAGCCTCTTCTTCAGGTCCTCAAACTATTTCTTGAGATCAACAGTTTCCTTGGTCAGACGGCTGGAACTAGGTGCCTCCTGGGCCTGTCTAAGTTGCCCCTCAAGAATAACATTTAGTGCCTTCAACTTCCTTATCTTTTCGTTTGAAATATTTCGTGCCTCAATCATTTGAGAGATAATGGAATTGCTGCCAACCCCTCATTTCTTATCAATGCACTCACACTCTTTTAAGGTGGTCTTGGAGATGGTTTGCTTGCGAGTACCCACTATAGCTTTTCCCAAAAGAAATTTGAAGAAGTTTAATACCTTAGTAAGTAATAACCCGTAGGGAAACCCATGATTAATATCTTTAAAATCTGCCACTTTCTTCATGTGCTCAATCATGATACCCGACAAATTGATAGTGGAGTATGCATCCAGTGCTTCTGTGAGGAACACGTCTACTCGTGACGTAATGGACCGCCTTTCTGCACGTTGGAGCAAAAGCTTGTTCACCATCTAAAACAATAGTTGGTACATTTAAAGGAGGGCCTTCTTGTGTACCTTTTCCCCCCGATGTACTGCATCATCCTTCAAAATGGAATTTCTGAAGTTTGGAGAACAAGTCCCCTCAGTGGATGATATGGTGTCAGTAGGAACTCCCAAAATTGTTCCCAACACAACCTCATCCATCACAAAGTCAACACCATTCACCTTCAGACATATGCTGTCATCTTCTGTCGTGAACATGTCTGCATAGAAACTGCACATCTCAACCTCATACACCTTAGGGATATCAGTGATGAAATAATGTGTCCGTTGTTGAAATTCACAGATATCAACTAGTTGGCACATTATTGTCATGTCAAGAATATCAGGGGCAAATGTTCTGCCCCACAACACCTTCAGACATCTCAAGTTTTCTCTTCCTTAATCCTTCACCACACCCACCTTGGTTTTCTTGGAGGAACCGAGTTCCTCATTGACACCAGCCTTTCTTTTCACAGATTTTCTCACACTTTTCCCTCTCTCTGCATATTTCTCAGACAATTTCTTAGACACCTTCTCACTAGACTTTTCAGACACTTTCTCACCATACTCCTCAACCACTTTCTCACCGACCTTTTCTACTTCAACATTGCTAGCTTCCATCATGCTCACAGATGATTCTCTCCTAGGTCTTGGAACTGTAGGTTTATTATAGGACGTACGAGTTAATGAACTAGGTTTTTTAGTCACATCTTCATCAACATCAACAACAAGTTCTGGAGGCACTTCCTCTCCATTCACTAGCTTTCCCTCATTCACTAACCTTCTCATTTTCTTCTCTTCTTACCTTTTCTTCAGGATATACTTAAGGGCCTCCCTCTTTTGCAAACTAGTAGTGGTTCTTTTAAGAGTAGGTGCATTGGGAAATCCTTTCCTACTTCGAGCAGCAATGAAGCTTGCTACATGCATATCATCATAGTCTTCCTCGTTATTTTCCTCTTCAGATAGAGATCTCATCTCAGGAATGAAAAAGTTTAATGGCTTAGTGTCGAAGTGAGGAGAGGGAGCATGATCATTACTGACCCGAGGTCTTTTGTAGAGCATGGAGTTTTATCCCAAATAGGAGTATAAGGAACATGTGCCTCATTAGTGTCCCCATTAGTATTATCAGGTGCTAGATTTTCAAAAGGCACAAGTTCCCTACTCTCTTCCGGATGACCTTCACCTTCCCCCTAACACCCAACAGTGTCATTAACCTTCTCACAACCACCAACCAAAACGCCCTCAACATCTATTAACATCATTTTTCCGTGGCCTCTTGTTAATTTAACCCGAAAGTAGATTCAGGAGAAATATTACCTGTAGGGCTGGCAACATTCAAATAAAGGCTTGGTGCTTATTCTTTATCATTACGAACCACACTCTGTAGGGCCTCAGAGCTCTCTTCAACTTGCATACTGAAGACTTCTTTATTCTCTTCTCCCTCTACTGTGTCGCCCTCAGCCATTATTTTTGTCAAGGCAGAAGGAGAGTTTACAGCCACAAACCTCTTTGGATTCAGATTTGTGTGACTCCGATGAGAATCAAAACTCGATTGGGCTAGAGAACATGCAGAAGGTGGTTGGGAATCTTGTGGAGGGTATGGATTGGGTGGCATAGGGGACTTAGAATCTTCTCCTGTTCTTCGCGAGATGAAAACACAATGGGGACTACACTGGGAACATTTGAGGCTTCTGGATTCTCAGACATGATGGAGATTTGTAGTGAGAACTTAAGGAAAAAGAAGTATTTGGTTTTTGAGAGAAAAAGAGAAATTTTGGCTTTTGATGTGAACAATGATGAAGAAGACCGCGTTTGAGTTTATTTAAAAAGGGTGAGGGGCCGGTTAGGAATGGGTATTGATTTTATGGGTAGACGAGTGGTTTAGTAATGGGTACGACGTTTGGATTCTAAAGAGAGGGAGAAAGAGAAACTGACATTTTTATGATGTGGCACTTTCTCAGTAGTTAAAAAGTTGTGTGTGAGAGGACAAAAGAACTACTAACCTGTGTAAAAGGAACCAACTTCCCTGACAAATTTTGTAAATGTGAGCCTTATACTTTGACAAAAATGCAGTACCACTAGCTTCTTGTTTGCTCTGTAATTGCCATGCGCTATAACAATATAAAAATGAGTTAGAACTTGGTAGAAAACACTTTTTAGCTGTTTTACCTGTTCATTTCATTCATAACCAATCATTTAGGGACCACGTGCTCAGCTTGACTTTATCAACCCAAATGTCAGTTGATTCTTTTCAAAGTGCTCTCTATTCAGTGCTTTGGTGAAGATATATGCAATTTGGTCTTCTATGTTGCAAAACTTCATAAAGATAAGCCTTTTCTCAACATTATCTATGAGAAACTGATGTCGCATATCGATGTTCTTTATTCTCTTATGCTGAACTAGATTCTTTGCCATGTTGAGAGCACTGGTTATATCACACAGTAATGGCACATAATCAAAAAATACGCCAAAGTCCTCCCACTACTGCTTGATCCACAACAATTGAGCACAACAAGAAGTAACTGCCACATACTCAGCTTCTGCAGTTGAAAGAGCCACCAGGTTTTGTTTCCTCGTACCCCATGAAATTAGACACGATTCCAGAAAATGTGCCATGTCAGAAGTGCTTTCTTATCCACCAGATAACCAGCATAATTAGCGTCATCATACCCAATCATGTCCAAATTGTCTCCTGAAGGGTAGTAGAGAACCAAGTCATGTGTTCTTTTGAGATATCTTAGAATTCTCTTGGCGGCCTTCAGATGAGATTCCTTTGGATTAGATTGAAATTGTAATGACCCGACCAATTGTTTTACTTTCTAGAACCCTCTACCCCTAAATAAGACTTCCCGTACTTGCTCTTACTGATTTATTACTTGCGGGGATGGTTGGTTCGGGGTTTGGGAGAGTTTGGGGTGAAATCGGAACACATGGTTCCTTAAGATTGGCTTAAAAGGCAAGGTTTGACTTCTTTTGAGCGAACGACCTCATAATTGGGATTTGACGGTTCCAATAGGTTCATATGATTAATACGGACTTGGGCGTATGTTCGGCTCGGGTTTTGGATGACCTGGGATCGTTTCGGCGCCTAATAGTGAAAGTTGGTTCTTGAAGTCCTTTAAATTTGGTTTGGAATGCGTTTTGGTGATATCGAGGTCCAAACAGAATTCTATGACTAGGAATAGTTCCATAATGTCATTTATGACTTTCACGCAAAATTTGGTGTCATTCCGAGTAGTTTAAGTACGTTTTGATGCATTGGAAGTAAAATGAAGAACTTGAAGTTCTTATGTTTGATTCAATTGATTTTGGGGTGTGATTCTTAAATTTAATGTTGTTTCGGGCATTCTGAGAGTTCGAGTGAGTCCGCCTTATGATTTCAAACTTGTTCGTATGTTTGGACGAGGCCTCGGGGGCCCCGTATGCCATTCAGATGATGCGCAATTTGAGTTTGAAACTCAACAGGGCTGTAGTGCACCGGTTCTGGTGTGCGCGCACCTGTGGTTGGCTAGCCGCAAGTGCGAGCTCGTAGGTGCGATCCATGAGCCACAAAAGAGAGGGAGTAAGGACAATGTGAGGTCAGTGGTCGCATGTGCGGATTTGTACGCATATGCGGTCCCTTGAGCTCGAAGATGCGGAGCTTGGCCAGTAGGGGAAGATGCGCACCTGCGATGAACTTTCCGTATGTGCGGCCAGCTCCCCATAGGTGCGAAATCACTGGAGGTAGTGCACTTCATTTAATACAGGACTTAAGCATTATTTACACATTTGAGCGATTCTAGAGCTTCAAAAGGGGGGTATTTCAACCTGGTTATTGAGGTTAAGTAATTCCTACCTTAATGTGATTTTAATACATGGATTATGGGTAGGTTTCAACATGAAAATTGGTAAAATCCATGGGTTTGGATGAAAAACCTAGGGTTTAATGAAAATGAGATTTTACCAGGGAAATGATTATGAAACTTAGTGAAAATCATATATTATGTTCTTTAGATTATGTGTAACAACTTTCTTCAAAAAGTTCTGGAATTCGGGCGTGTGGGCCCGGGAGTGAATTTTAGGGAACTTGAAAATTGGGTTGGGTAATCACTTTAATAGTTGAGATATGAACTTTTGAGCATAGATTGATCGATTTATGTAAAATTTGGCTAGTTCCGAGTCATTTGGCTTTAATTTCGGAGGTTTGAGCGCGTTCTTGAATTGGGAAGTAGGCTTGAGTCAAGGCAAGTCTCTTTTCTAACCTTGTAAGAGGGCATTTAACCCATAGGTGAACCAAATTATTATGTGCCTTTAATTGTGGGGGCTACATACACACTAGGTGACGAGAGTCCGTACGTAGCTACTAACTATGCCTATGTCTGGGTAGTTTTTGGCCTACATTATTCTGTGTTGATATTGTTACCGATTTATGTTTATTGTTTGCCTTGAGAAGTAGTGGGATTGAGTTGTTTGCTAAAAGTTTGGAAGGAGTTGAAATTGTTATAAAAATTGGGATCTTAAAGGTTTACATTTGAAATTCGTATTTTGAAAAGAATGGCAGAATAATATAATAACTTAAGAAATATATGTGCAACCGTGTCGCAGGTATGATTCCCGAGCAGGGTAATTCATTATATTTATATTTGACCGCGTCGCATTTATGATTCGCGAGCGGGGTAATTTATTACATTTATATTTGACCGTGTCGCATGAATGATTTGCGAGCGGGGTAATAGATGCATCTATTTTTTGCGTCGTTCGACCCTCTACAGTGCACAATTTACATTTATATTGGATCGGGCCGAACGTCCTCGGTGGAATTTGTGTGTGATATTAAAACTCGAAGCCCTTTTATAATTGTATAAATTTACAATTTTAGAGATCATTTGTTTTAAATGAAGAAGTGTTTTAGTTTCTCGAAAATGATGGAAGAACTGTTCAGTCATTTCTTGTTATGAGTTTATTGTAGTTTGGTATATTGTGTTTATTTAGAATCACACATTATTATTATTTTAGCCCTAGTATGTGTCGAAGTCGAACCCTCGTCACTACTTCTTCGAGGTTAGACTAGATACTTACTAGGTACATATTTTATGTAGTCATGCTACGCTTCTGTACCTGATTGTCCAGGATTTGAGGCGGGTGCATCTGATCACCAGTCCGGCGCGTTGATTGATTTTCCAGTTCGAGACTACCCGATGAGCTGCCCTTTTGAGCCGTTCTTCAGCAGCTGGAGTCTTTCTTATGCTTTATTTTCTGTCTATTTCCTTCCATACAGTAGGCTAGCATTTGTTTTTTATATTCTACTAGATTGCCCATATACTTGTGACACCAGGTCTTGGCACACACACTAGTAGACTTTTGTTTTGATATTTTGGGTTGTATTTAAAAGATTATGGTTGCATTCATTGTTCCGTCTAAATTATTTTACACCGGTAAATAGTAAAAATATTTTTCAGTTGATATAGAATTTTATCTACTTAGTGATTTATTCTATTTAGGTGATCCTTAGTTTAATTAGTGTTGGCTTTCCTAACTATTGTGTTGGGCGCCATCACGGCCTAATACGAAATTGGGACGTGAATAAAACCTAGCACATAATCCTACGCTGAATACGATATCTGGTCTGCTTGCTGTGAGATACAAAAGTGATCCAATGATACCTCTGTACATGGTCTCATTCACAGGAGAACCAGGTTCATCCATGTCCAGACGAGTGGTAGAGACAATAAGAGTATCAATGATCTTTGAACATTCCATCTAAAATTTCTTTAGAATCTCTTTGATGTACTTCTGTTGACTTATCATTGTTCCCGTAGGAGTAGCTTAACTTGAAGACCCAAGAAGAAATTCAATTTCCCCATCATGCTCATTTCAAACTCTCTTCCCATGAGCTTTGTAAACTCTTCACATAGAGAATCATTTGTTGTACCAAAGATGCCGTCGTCAACATAGACTTGCATAATGAACAGGTTCCTCCCCCGTTTCTTCAGAAATAAAGTGTTGTCAAATTTTCCTCTTGTAAAGACATTTTCTAGGAGGTATTTGGACAACCTTTCATACCAAGCATGAGGAGCCTGCTTCAGCCCATATAAAGCCTTGTCAAGTTTGAATACATGCTCAGGATGCTCGTGACATTCGAAGCCAGGTGGTTGTTTGACGAAGACTTCTTCTTTTAGATATCCATTTAGAAATGCACTTTTGACATCCATTTGGAACAATTTGAATTCCATATGAGATGCAAAGTCAATAAGGATTTCGATGGCTTCCATTCGAGAAATCGGAGCAAAGGTTTCATTATAATCAATCCCTTCTTCTTGATTCTATCCTTGAACTAATAATCTTGCCTTGTTCCTTCTTGTGTTTCCACACTCATCTAGTTTGTTTCTGATTACCCACGTAGCTCCTATTACATTGATGTCAGTAGGTCGAGGAACCAGGTGTCATACGATATTCCTCTCAAATTGGCGGAGTTCATCTTGCATAACAGTAATCCAGTCAGCATCTTTCAATGCTTCTTTTAGGCTGAGAAAGCAAGTGAGTTTCTTGACTCTGATCTAGTTTGAATCCCTGATTTAAGAGGAGTAATCACATTTTGAAGAGGGTCTGAACTTTTATGCTTCTAATTGGACACCTGAATCTCGTTGTGAGATGATCCAGGTTCTTCTAAATGTGATCCATTGTTGACATGAGTCCCGCTTCTCAGCTCAACATCTAGGGTTCCTTGCATAGTATCAACAAATCTGTTCTTAGCTTCAGTTGTTGTGATTGAGGGACCAAGTTCCTCTTCATCAATTCAAGATACAACCACACAATCTTCATTTGATTCCTTGACATAACTCATCATGTCAGCCTTTCCATTTTCCACGCCAATGACTTCACCATGAACCATTGACTTATCTCTTTCTTGATCAATCTTATTATGTGAATATTTCCCACATAGGTGGTGTGACTCATCAAAGATCACATGTATGCTTTCCTCAACACATTGAGTTCTTTTGTTTTAGACCTTGTTGGCTTTGCTTTGTGATGAATAGCCAAAAAGATCCTTCATCACTTTTGACATCAAATTTTCCAAGTGCTTCCTTACCATTGTTGAGGACAAAACATTTGCAGCCAAGTGTCCTTAAATATGTTAGCTTGGGTTTTTCCTCCCGTTCAGCAGCTCATACGGGGTTTTGTTCAGGAGGGACCTGATCGTGTACTTGTTCACCAAGTAGCATGCAATGTTTACTGCGTCTGCCCAGAAACTTTTTACAACGCCACTTTCAATCAGCATTGTCCTTTCCATGTCTTCAAGAGTCCTATTTTTCCTCTCCACAACACCATTTTGTTGAGGTGTTCTTGGAGCTGAAAAATTATGACTTATGCCATTTTTAGCACGAAATTTGTCAAATTTTGCATTATAGAACTTTGTGCCATGGTCAGATCTTATACACACAACATTATGGCTCATCTTCACTTGGATGTTCTTCACGAAAGCAGAAAACACTGGAAAAATTCATCCTTGGTTCTGAGGAACAAGGTCCAGGTGAATCTAGAATAGTCGCCCACTATAACAAATATGTACTTCTTTCCTCTTCTACTTGGCACCCTCATAGGTCCACGCAGATCCATATGGAGGAGATCAAGTGGCCTTGAGGTGCTAACTTCCTTTTTGGGCTTGAAGGAGGACCTGGCTTGCTTTCCTTTTACACATGCATCACACACCTTATGATATTTGAAGCTTGACTTAGGCAGTCCACGAACCAAGTCCTTCTTGACCAATTTTTTCAGCAACGTAAAACTTGCATGACCTAATCTTCTATTGCACTTTGTTTCCTTTGTTGCAGATTTAGGAAACAGTGAGTAAGTGATTTCTCAATTCTTCCTACTCCCAAAATTTATCCCTTTTTTCCCATTCCCGGAGGACACACTCCCTCCTTGCAGGGCTTTGAGTGAAAGGAAATTCGTGATGCTTCCGGTCATGTGCTTGGAACAACTACTATCCATGTATCATTTTTGGCCGCTTCCTTTCACCGCTTCCTACACAAGAGAATCAAGGATTAGACTTAGGAATACAAACAAGTTTGGGTCCCTTATAGAGAGGAAATGGTGAATTAAACTTCTTTTTGTCCAGGCATGCAATAGACATTTTTTAACAGAGGGACCGATTTCTTAGCAGTAGTTACCTTTTCAACAAACACATTTTTTTTTCTGTTAGGACTAAATTCTAGCCTTACAGTTTTCTTTAAAGTGACCAGTGTTGCCATAGTGAGAGCAAAGCTAGTTGTAGGGACAGTAACATACTTGCTATGTGGATTGTAGGGAATCTTTTCCTTTTGGAATCTGACTCCCTGTCTGTTCCCACCCTTGCTAGCATACATGGCAGTAATTGTATCTGAGGATCTGGTCCACTTTAGAGATTTTTCTAGATCATTTTTAACTCTTCCTAGATATTCTTGAAGTTGTTTGTTTCTTTCAAGTTCAGCAAACATACTAGATTTCACATATTTGAGTACATTTCAAGCTTAATGTGTGCCTCACTCAACTTCCTTTCCCTTTTGGATAATCCCAGAACTGTTTCCTCTTTTTAATTCCACTTGTTTCTTTTAGGTCCATGACTACTATCAACAAGTCATCTCTCTCATTTTCTATGTCTTCAACGTTTTTTAATCAGAACATTCTTCTCTTTCATTAGATGCTCGATGGTTTCTTTTAGGTCAGCCACTACGATAACCAAATCATCTCTCTCATTTTCTACCTCTCCTAGATCCATAGTTAAAGTATTTTTATCATTTATAAGATTTTGATAAGCATCAATTAAAATATTTTCCAAAGATATAAGCTTTTTCTGAGAGTAAGACTTCAGATTTCTTTGAATGTTTAGAAAGTTTACCTCATCATCATCATTATCTTCATCATCGTCTGATTTAGCCATTAGGACAAAGATAGAGTCATAATCATTTGCTTCACTTTCAACTGCAACCATGGAGGTATCACCATGTGTATCATTCCATATTCACTAGAAGAATCTCCCTATGCAGCAAGAGCTTGTTTCACAATATTGTCAGCACCTTCTTTTCTCTTGAATCTTTTGTTAGGAACCGCGTTGCTCTTGGCTGCTTTGTTTGTGTTGTTCTTGTACTGATCTTGCTTGAGGAGAGGATAGTCCTTGATAAAATGTCTTGGCTTTACACATTTATAACATAACTCATACCCTCTTAGCTTGCTGGAGCTGCCCCTTTTAGGAATACCTCCATTTCTGCAAACCGTTTTCTGAAATCTCTTTGTCAGGTAAGCCATATCAGCATCCTCACCGCTCGAGTCATTCTTGTCTGTATTGAGGACCATATTATTCTCCTTCTTAGGCTCTCTTCTTTAACGATCCTACTTCTTCTTCATTTCATAAGTTTTCAGATTACCAATGTGTTCAACAATGGTAAGCTTTTGCAGATCCTTTGCTCTGTGATAAAATTCACTTTGCTTTCCCAAGAACCAGGTAATACACTGAGTATTTTCCTGACAAGTTTGTTCCTAGGAATGATCTCTCTCATTGATTGGAGCTCATATATAATCGAGGTGAATTGAGTGTACATGTCCTGAATGGACTCATCATCCTTCATTTTGAAAGGTTCATACTCAGTGGTGAGCATGTCAATCTTTGACTTCTTGAACTGAGTTGTCCCTTCGTGTGCGGTTTGGAGTGCTCTCCAGATCTCCTTATCATATTGACAAGCAAAAATCATGTTATATGTTTCTGGTCCAATACCACAAACGAGGATCTTTTTTGATCGAAAGTTCTTTTCTATAGCTTTGCGGTCAGCATCATTGTATTCCTTCCTTGTCTTGGGATATCTCTGTTGCTTCGCCAGTGGTATTTATAGGAATGAAGGGCCCATCGCAGATAACATCCCAGAGCTCTAAATCTTCAACCATGATAAAATCATGCATCCTTGTCTTTCACCATCTATAGTATTGGCCATTGAATCTTGGTGGTCTATAGGTAGATTGACCGTCTTCAAAGTTTGGTGAAACAACCATGTAGATCCTTTTTAGGTGTTAGCCTTAAAGAAAGAACCCACTCTAATACCAATTGATAGAAACTAAGGTTCACCAAACTGTATAGAGAACCGGGTTCTCTATTATTTCCCACAGAACACACACAAAGAGATAAGTAAATGACAAAACAGAGTTTTAGATGGAAAAATCCCAACTCACGAGATTAAAAACCACGACCTACACTCGTAGGATTTCAACTTCACTAACCGAGTAACTTTTAGATTACAACCTATTGTAACCTAGGAATTAAACTCTTAATCCCTCACTCACTTGTAATAACTCTATTACAACCCTCTTTGTAATGATTTTATTAAAAAGTTCACAACTCGACTAACTCTAGCCAAGACACAAACACAAGGTTTATGGTTTTGCAATTGGCTTCCTACACAATGCTTCTAGCTAAGCTAAGTAGTAATTACAAGTAAATCACTCTAACAAAGGTACAACACAACTAGGGACATATAATAATACAATGATGGAAACTAGTCCTTCGTTATGTTGTTCGTCATTTTTGAAGCCCTGGAAATCACTTGCAAGTAGGCAACACACTTGAGAGAAAGATTAATCAATTCTGGAATATGCAAGTGTGTGTTTTCTTCATCGCTTCATGTTGATAATACCTAAGTGATGTCACTTGGATGTTGCAAGTAATATCCGGTACAAGGCATTCCCCATAAAGTGATTGCTGCAGTGTTTGCACTATTGCGTGTGTGCAGAGGAACAGTTGCAGCGACTTTACAGCTGTGGGTAGTTGACAGGTGCAGTCAGCAAGGGAACTGATGTCCATCTATTCCTTCTGTTGTTTCTTTGACTCTGAATGTTGGAACATGCCCTAGTCTTGAGACTTGTTGTTCTTGAGCACTTTAAGGATATGAAATAGTTTCCCCATCTGGTTCTTATTATTAAGTTTGTTAGATCATCAAAATATAATAGGACACATAACCTATCATACAAGACGTATTTTGTGTTTATGTTACATAACTATATGAATTATTCTTGAACTTCTTGACTAGTTTCCTAAATCACTAATTAAAGTTTATTCGAGTAAGCTTTTATTGTTCTCAGTAAGATATTGGCATTAGTAGAAAGTACATATTGCATTCTTTAACATTTGTTGAAAATAATTTTTATTGTGGATGCACGCTCAACAATTATAGTTTTACGTGAACATACTATTTACTTTCGAAATTTTATGTCCTTTCTTCTAATACCTTTTTTAATGACGGTGTTGATTAAGCAGTTATAAACGAAAGTAAAAACACTTTTATTCACATAAGTCAACGATGGATATATCACATTAGAGAAAATATCACATAAAATGAACCGAAAAACATTGTATAACAGTTAAATGGACGATGGATATGAGTTGGCAATACAATATATCAAACATTATAGTTTCTTAACAGTGGACAATTCAACGAAATACATGAGTCACAAGCAATTTCGTAATGATTTTTTTCGTTTTGAGATGGCTTTATATGTTTTTATTTACAAATTTAAATATCCAAATGAATAATACCATGCTCCATTAATGATGATTCCCTTAATGATAAATTGCTTACTATTAATTGGTGTTACTGAAATTTCGAGGTAGAAATTAATAATTGAAATTTTTTTAGGGTATGTTTGGAAAACCACCAGGTAATTGGAATTGGTGTAATTACTAGGATAGTAATTACACAGTATTGTAATTACGATGCCCTATTTGATTGTCATAATATAATTACAGTGTAATTACAAGTGTAATGTTTGGTTGTGAAGAATTGAGCAGATTGTGCACCTATTAGTGACATAGAATGAATTGTAGAGAAGATTCTACAGAGAGGAAGTAGAGAGAAGGAGGAGAGATATTATTAACTGAAAATGAGAAAATTTGGTACAAGTCGTGTCTGCTACCAGCTATATAGATATATTATCTAACTACATGAGAAATTACAAAACTACCCTGCTTATCTCAATACTGTCCCTCAAGCTGGAGAGGGGAAAACATTGAACATTCCTAGCTTGGGCACTAAAGTATCATGTTGAACGCTTCCAATCCCCTTTGTAAGCAAGTCTGCTAGCTGCATGGAGGAAGGAACAAAGTGCGGCACAATGAGCCTCAATTTAATTGTGCCTCTGATAAAGTGCCAATCACAATCTCGATGTGTTTTGTTTTCTCATTTTCTCATGAATAATGGTATTAGTGGCAATATGTATAGCTGTTCTACTATCCGAAAACAACTGAACTGGTATAGAAATTGAGACCCCCAAGTCTACCAACAAACTAGTTAACCATGTAACCTCTAACATCACAACATCCATACTCCTGTATTCAGCTTCAGTAGAGCTTCGGCTGATGGTTTGCTGCTTCTTGGACTTCCGAAATCAAAGAATTCCCTAGTCTTACCACAAAACCTGTCACATACCTTCTAGTATTGGGATAAGATGCCCAGTATGAATCACAGTATGCAGTAAGCTGGTCTACTGCCTCTTTCTTAAAACGAATCCCCAATCCAGGAGTTCCTTTGATGTATCTGATCACCCACATGGTTGTCCATATATGAGTGTTTGGGTTGTTGCATGAAATGACTCAAGGTTTGCACAGAAAATCTGATGTCTGGCTTGGTGATAGTCAAGTAAAGCAGCTTCCCAACAAGTTTTTGATAGCTGACATGTCTTTTAATTCAGGATCATCTAACCTTCCCACATGTTTGTCATAGTCAATAGTAGTCAACTTATGATTTCTTTCTATTGGTGTGCTCACAGGTTTAGCACTACTGAATCCCACTTTAGAAATTAATTCCAAAATATATATCCTCTGGCTGAGTAGGATACCTTCCTTAGATCTCATCACTTCTAGACCTAGGAAATATCTTAACTCCCCCAGGTCTTTCATTTTGAACTTGTTATGTAGTGTGAGCTTAGCATCTTCTACCAGCCTTGGACAGTTCCGTGTAATTACCAAGTAATCCACATAGACTAGTACAATTACCATACTCTAACCTTGCTTCTTTGTGAATAATTAATGATCGTATGAACTCTGTTTGAAACCCCCAAAAGTCAAGGCATTGAGGAGATTTATATTCCACTGTCTTGAAGCTTGCTTGAGACCATAGAGTGACTTCACTAACCGACATACTTTATTCTCCCCCTGTTTGTGAAATCCCTAAGGTAAATGCATGTAAACCTCTTCATATAGGCCTTTTGCAGGAATGCATTGTTAACATTCATTTGGAATAAAGGCCATTATTTTGAACCAGCTATGCTTAACACAGTTCTCATAACCATTTTGGCAACTAGGGAGAATTTATCATGATAGTCCAATCCTTCATTTTAGTTATAGCCTTTTTCTACTAATATTGCCTTGGACTTATAAACTTATCCATTGTCCTTGTATTTAATCTTGTAAAACCATTTGGAACCAATAGCTTGTTTACGTGATGGCAAGTCTACAATGTCCCATGTGTGATTCTCTTCAAGTGCATTGATTTTCTATTGCATTGCTTTAATCCATATGCTATCTTGTTAAGCCTTCTTAAAGGATGCAAGTTCAATATGTACAGAGAAAGAATCTAAATATGACTGATAGGCCTTGCTAAGATTGGCATAGCACAAGTTATCATAGATGGAATATATGCAATTGCTGCTCCCAGGTTGTTTAGATTGTTTGGTGGCAACATGGTCTCTCATCCATATGGGAGGCCTTGACACTCTTGAACTCTTTCTCCATTCATCATGGTCTTCAATTTTATCTAGAATGTTGTTATCACCCATGTTGTCATAGTCTGTTAACTAACTTATAGTGTTTTCCTCTTGTATAGGTTCTATGTTCACATCTTCAGCAAATGAATATGTTCTAGTCTTTCCCTTCCTCAAGCATATGACAACTTTGTATCTTCAGTCGAAGCACCCACTTCACTAGTTGGTGCAACATATTGTGAAGGTGAACCTGATGCTTCATCAGTTGAGGAAGTAGGATGATGTTCTGAGTTGGTGTCTATCTGTGCAGGTACAATAGCATGATCCAAGAGGATCAGATGTATCAAGCTCCGACTTTGCAAAAGGAAATACATGTTCCCTAAACTGGACATCTCTGCTTACAAGAAAGCATCTGGATTCCAAATCATATAACTTGTAGCCTTTTTGTGTCTCTGGGTATCCTACCAAAACTGCTTTCCTTACTCTAGTGGCAAACTTGTCACCTTTAGGCAGGGTGCTTGCATAGCAAAGACAACCAAAAACCATTAGGTGCTCAATCTTAGTAGGTTTACCATGTACCATTTCATAGGGTTATTTCCCTTGTAGTACTGATATTGGCCATTTATTGAGAAAGTATACAATCATTTTAACACAGTCACCCCAAAACATTATCGACATAGAACTATGAAGTTTAAGAGCTCTAGCTACTTCTAGAATATGTCGGTGTTTCCTTTCTACCAAACCGTTATGTTGGGGTGTGTAAGGGCAGCTACTTTGAAGCACAATCCCAAAAGAAGATAACAAATCATTGTAGTTTGAATTAAAGAATCTCTTATTATTTGATCTCAACACCTTGGCATTAGTATTTAACTAATTTCTTACCATTGATAGAAAGTCTTTGATTACAATTAGTGCTTCCCACTTTGCTTGCAAAAGGCACACCCAAGTAAACCTACTAAAATCCTCCACCATGGTCACAAAATAATGTTTGTCACACCTCCTTTTCCCGAGGGAATAAGAAGTTTTTCCAATTAAAGTGACATTGTTCGAAATGAGATTATTTAATTAATCAGAGTCGCCACTTGGGATAATTCATGGTGTCCCAAGTCACCGGTTTGTTTTAAATTCCAAATCGAGGATATTTGACTCTTGTTTATTGTCCGCAAACACAGAAGACTAGGTAAGGAATTCTATTAATCCGGTAGAAGGTGTTAGGCATTCCCGGTTTCGTGGTTTTAGCACGCTCTCTTTTATGATACCTGGCTTAATTAAATTGTTTAATTACTCATTTTAGAGCCTATGTACATTTTTACCTTTTACTGTTCTTTTTAAACGAATCACGCGTACGTGTATTCGTTTTATTTAGTGATTTAAGAATCATATCACGTGTACGTGTACACCATTAGTAACACTTTATTATTATTAAGATTGTTTGGCCAATGTCGCACGAACTTGTACTCCGGTTTTAATTTTGGAAAAATATCATAATTATGTTACACGAACGTATACACAATCACGATAATAAGTTAAAACATGCCTAAATCATGCTAGCGCATTCATGGTTGTTCACTTCCTAAGTTTATTTGAGATTGTTTGGTCAAATTCGCATGAACATGTACTTTGATTTATTTTTGGAAGATCATAATTATGTCACGCGAACGTGTACATAATCACGATAATAGATTTATAACGCGCCTAAAGCACTCTAAGCAGTAAAACTTCCACTTTTTAAAATAGGATATCCGGGATAATGAACCTAGCCCAATATTATGGATTGGTAAATGCTACAAAAATACAAGTCTTAATCAGCACATGCAATGTACGGATCCGGCTGTTCATTTCGAGAGTTATACCCCGATTCTCCCATTTTTAGTTCTTTTGTGCTATACAACTATATGTTTTATTGTATCGGGTTGGTTGGTTCGGGTCTAGAGTGGTTTCAGAGTGAATTGAGACACTGAGTCTCTAAATTAGAAGCTTAAGTTGGAAAAAGTCAACCGGATGTTGACTTGTGTATAAAAAACCTTGGATTTGAATTCTGATGGTTCCATTAGGTGATTTTGGAATTAGGAGCGCGTCAGGAATATGATTTGGAGGTCTGTAGTGGAGTTAGGCTTGAATTGGCGAAAGTTGGAAATTTGGCGATTTTGGTCGGCAGTGGAAAATTTGATATCGGGGTAGGAATGGATTTTCAGAAGTTGGAGTAGGTTCTTGGTGTCATTTTTGACGTATGTGTAAAATTTGAGGTCATTCAGATGTGGTTTGGTAGGTTTCGGCATCGTTTGCAGAGTTTGGAAGTTTAGAAGTTCTTAAGCTTGAATCTGAAGGTAATTTGGTGTTTTGATGTTGTTATAAGTGATTCAAAGGCTTGAATAAGTTTGTATGTTGATATATGACTTGTTGGTAGATTTGGTTGAGGTCCCGAGGGGCTCAGGGTGATTCCGGATGGCTAATGGGAAGTTTGGAATTTTGAAATGCAGCTGAACTGTTGCTGCTAGTGTTTTTCCGCACCTGCGGAGGGGGAGTCGCAGATGCGAGGACATAAGTGCACTTGGGGAGCCGCATATGCAGACATAGAGGACCTGGGCTGGAGCCGCATGTGCATAAGAGTGGTCGCATCTGCGAGCCCGCAGATGCGAGGCTGAGTCGCAGATGCGGAAGGGAGGTGATTGGACAATTTCACAAAAGCGGATGAAGATGCGTATGTGCACGTTCTGGTGCAGAACCTGGAGCGCAGGTGCGGACCCTGGGGGACTTTAGTGGCTTCCACAGAAGCGGGTAGTTCACCGTATGAGCGGTTCCACAAGTGCGGAGATATGGCTGCAAGTGCGAATGTCCTGGAAAGGATTTTTAAAAATAAGGGTTCGAGAATTAAGGTTCATTTCAACATTTTGAACTCGAGTTTAGGCGATTTTGGAGAGAATTTTTTAGGGGATTCTTGAGGTAAGCTTCTTGTACTCGTTTTTTATCAATAATCTTGATTCCCATTGTCTTCCCCACCTAGATTGTGTGATTTTGGGGTAAAATTTGGGAGTTTGAGGTTAAGAATTTTGAGAATGTAAATTGGGGAATTGAAGGACCAAATGAGGTTGGATTTTGATGAATTTAGTATGGGTAGATTCGTGAGTGAATGGGCTTTCGGTTTTTGTGTCTTTTGTCGAATTTCGAGACGTGGGCTCAGGGATCGGGTTTGAGTGCATTTCGAGATTTGGCCTATAATTTGGTATTTTCCTTGTGAGATTCATTCCTTTAAATTATATTGATCATATTTTACTTCTTGTGGCTACATTCGGGTCATTTGGAGGCCGGTCGAGGAGAAAGGGAATAATGGAGTAGGATTTCTACGCTTGTGAGGTAAGTAACAACTTTAAATCCGGTCTTGAGGGTATGAAACCCGGAGTTTGGCATATGTGACTGTTTGGAGGTGGCACCCATGCTAGGTGACGGGCGTGTGGGTGTACGTCGTGGGGGATTGAGACTTGGTCCGTCCCGGGAGATTGTGAAGTCTAATAGCCTTTATTTGTGTTTATATGCGTACCTATCTATTAGAACTTGACTACCTTTCATGTTAGAAATCATGCTTAGGCTATATAACTGCTCATGGTAGTTATACTCAGTCATAGTGATTCTTGTACATATTTACCTCAGTCTCTATTATTTTTCCATGATGATATAATGTAACACTTTGATTTGGGCCATTTTCCCTTTCTTTATTGAGAGCTATGAGTCTAGAGAGGTTCATGACTAAGTGAGGCCGAGGGCCTGTTTGTGGGGTATTGTACCTTAGCACGTGAGTTGTCCGTGCGGATTTTGATGTGATATGGTGGCACGTGAGTTGTTCGTGCGAGACTTGATATGATATTATAGCACGTGAGTTGTCCGTGCATATTATAGCGCTTGGGCTGTAGGAGCCCCTCTGGAGTTTGAACTCCCCCAGTGAGCGCAGGTACCTATTGAGCGTGTGCATTGAAGACTGAGAGTTGAGTGTCGAGTTACTGAGGGTTTGAGTGACAGTGCCAGTGAGGTTTCATCTATTTCCTTGTGCATTTAGCTGATATTTGTCTTGCTGCAATTGGTAATTATACAACTGATTTTTTACTCATGTTTACTCTTAACTGTGAAAATTATCAACTGAATTGTTCTGTATAGCTCGTCACTACCTCTCAATTCCTTATTTATTGTTGTTAATTGCTGAGTCGGTTGTACCCATACTACACCCTACACTACATGTGCAGATCCAGGTATGTGTGAGCACGAAGATTGTTGAGTCCAGCCCTATTTGAGTTTTAGAGACTGTAAAGTACCTACTAACATCCGCAGGACCTTATTACTCCTTCTACATTTCTTATGTTTTGTTCTGGCATTTAGACATTTGTTGTAATAGTTTTAATTACTTAGACACTCATGACTTGGTGAACACCCCGATGTTTGGGGATCGTTACATCGGGGATCGTTTTCCGCACTTTATTTCAAATTTGAGTTTAACCTTGATTTTATAAAATATTCCTGATATGGAAAGCCTTACTTTACTTTTATATTTAATTTGAAAGTATTTTTGGGAAGGTCGGCTTGCTTAGTACCACCGATAGGCGCCATCACGACGTGTAGGTTTTGGGTCGTGACAAGTTGGTATCAGAGCCTAGGTTACATAGGTCTCATGAGTCATGAGCGGGTTAGTAGAGTCTTGCGGATCGGTACGGAGATGTCTATACTTATCTTGGAGAAGCTGCAAAACCCTTAGGAAAAATTTACCATTCTTGGATTCTTGTCGTGCGAATTTGTTTATTCAGTTAACTAAACATCTATTGTTTCATTCTCTCACATATGGTGAGGACTCGTGCTACCAATAAGGAGGGCCAGCTACCAGTACCACTAGCCAGGGCCGTGAGAGGCCGAGGCCGCGGTCGAGGCCGTGGTAGAGGTAGAGGTGCAGCCCGCGCAGCAGCCATCGCAGTACCTCCAGACCCCTCAATTTCTCCAGATCAGAACCAGGTCCCAGTTGCAGATGTCCCAGCGGGACCAGCTCATGCACCACATGTGCCTATTGTGATTCATGGCATTCAAGAGGCCCTAACTCAGATTCTGTCAGTGTGTATTGGACTTGCTCAGGCGGTCCTTATTTCGACGGTCGCATCCACTTCTCAGGCCGGGGGAGGCACTCAGACTCCCGCCGCCCGCACACCCGAGCAGGTTGTTCAGGGAGTCCAGACAGTAGGGACACCACCAGCCCATCCGGTTGCAACTGCTCAGGATTATGTGGTTCTTGTTATGCCTGAGGATGATCAATGTAGGTTGGAGAGGTTTGGGAGACGCCAGCCTCCACCTTTCAGTGGCAGAGAGAGAGAGGATGCCCAAGACTTCTTGGACAGGTGTTAGAGGATACTCCGTACACCTGGTATTCTGGAGACTTGTGGGGTCTCATTCACTACTTTTCAGATTTTTGGGGATGCACTCAGATGGTGGGAGACTTACGAGAGGCATAGTCCTGTTGGCGCAACACCCCTTACTTGGCAGCAGTTCTCCGTGGTCTTTTAGGAGAAGTCTGTGCCTCAGTCCCACAGAGAGAAGCTGCACAGACAGTTTGAGAAGCTTCGCCAGGGTGACATGTTTGTGATGCAGTATGAGATGCGATTCTCGGAGTTTGCCCGTCATGCTATCTGGTTGGTTCCCACAGACAGGGAGAGAATCATGAGGTTTATAGATGGTCTCACTTTTCAGCTACGGTTGCTTAGACTAGAGAGAAAGGTGTATGGTGCTACCTTTTATGAGATTGTCAACATTACTCGGCAGATTAAGATGGTTCACGGTTAGGAGGGGTTGAGAGGGAGGCCAAGAGGCCTCGTGGTCAGGGTGGATTCAGCGGTGCTCCTTTTGGGGGTCAATTCCAGCATGGTAGAGGTCGTCATTTCAGACATGCTCAAACAGCTTGGCCATTTCACTATGGTGCATCATCGGTCCATGATTCTTAGTATCATCAGCAGGGTCATTCATCATTCAGTGCACTACCAGCGTAGAGTTCTTATCATGCCTCGTCTGCTCAGGTATCACGGGTAGTTCTTTTGGGCATCAGGAGCAGTAGTTTTGTCAGAGGAGGGGTTGTTTCGACTGCGAGAATTTGGTTACATTATGAGAGATTGCCTTAGGCTATTGGGTGGGACTCCACAGCGGAGTACTCGGCCTATAGCACCAGCACCAGTTCCTCCACCACCCGCGCAACCAGCTAGGGGTGGATCCCAGCCAGCAAGGGTTGGAGCCCAGTCAGTTAGGGGTCACCCGAGAGGGGGAGGCAGATCGGGGGGTGGCCAGGCCCGTTTCTATGCCCTCCCAGACAGACCAGATATTGCTTCAGATGCTGTGATTACAGTTATTGTCTCAGTCTGTCACAGATATGCCTCTGTATTAATTGACCCTTGTTCCACGTATTCATATGTTTCCTCGTATTCTGCTCATTTTCTAGATATTCCTCGTGTGTCTTTAGTTTCATATGTTCATGTATCTACTCCTGTGGTCGATACTATTGTTGTGGATCGCGTATATTGGGGTCTGGAGACCCGGGTGGACCTTTTGCTTCTTAATATGGCTGACTTCGATGTTATATTGGGTATGGATTGGTTATCTCCATGTCATGATGTTCTAGATTGTCACGCTAAGACTGTGACGTTAGCGATGCTGGGGTTTTCGAGGGTGGAGTGGAGTGGTTCTGTAGGCTATGTACCTAATAGGGTGATTTCATATTTTAAAGCTCAGCGTATGGTTGAGAAGGGTTGTCTCTCCTATTTGGCTTTTGTGAGAGACGTTAGTGCAGAGACTCTGCCATTGATTCTGTTCTGGTGGTACGGGATTTTCTGGATGTGTTTCCTGTAGACCTATTGGGCATGCCGCCTGACAGGGATATTGACTCCGGTATTGATTTGGGGTCGGGAACTCAGACTATTTCTATTCCACCGTATCGTATGGCACCAACAGAGTTGAAGGAGTTGAAAGAAAATCTTCAGGAGCTTCTTGATAAAAGGGTTTATTCGGCCTAGTGTGTCACCTTGGGGTGCACCAGTTCTATTTGTAAAGAAAAAGGATGGTTCCATGAGGATGTGCATTGATTACAGGCAGTTGAACAAGGTCACGGTCAAGAACAAGTATCCTTTGCCTCGTATTGATGATTTATTTGACCAGCTTCAGGAGCGACTCCAGTTATCACCAGCTGAAGATTCGGGATTCAGATATTCTTAAGACATTTCAAGACCCGATATGGCCATTATGAGTTCTTGGTGATGTTTTTTGCGCTGACCAATGCCCCAACAACATTCTTGAATTTGATGAATAGTGTATTCCGGCCCTATTTGGACTCATTCATTATTGTATTCATTGATGACATCCAAGTGTACTCTCGTAGCCAGGAGGATCATGCTCAGCATTTGAGGATTGTAATATAGAGATTGAGGGAGGAGAAACTTTATGCAAAGTTCTACAAATATGAGTTTTGGATCGGTTCAGTAGCGTTCTTGGGGAACATGGTGTCCAGTGAGGGTATTCAGGTGGATCTGAAGAAGATAGAGGCGGTGCAGAGTTGGACTAGACCGACCTAAGCCATGGAGATTAGGAGTTTTCTTGGTTTGGCTGGCTATTATCGTCGCTTTGTGGAGGGGTTTTCATCTATTGCATCGCCGTTGACAAAATTGACTCAAAAGGGTGCTCTATTTAGGTGGTCTGACGAGTGCGAGGAGAGCTTTCAGAAGCTCAAGACTGCTTTAACCACAACTCCAGTGTTAGTTTTGCCATCAGCTTCAGGTTCTTATACCATGTATTGTGATGCCTCGAGGATAGGTATTGGATGTGTTTTGATGCAGGAGGGTACGGTGATTGCTTATGCCTCGCGCCAGTTGAAGATCCATGAGAAGAACTATCATGTCCATGATCTTGAGTTAGCAGCCATTGTTCACGCCTTGAAGATTTGGCGTCATTATTTATATGGGATTCATTGTGAGATCCATACTGATCACCGAAGCCTGCAACATCTGTTCAAGCAGAAAGATCTTAATTTGTGTCAGCGGAGATGGTTGGAGTTTCTTAAGGACTATGATATCACTATTTTGTACCATCCGGGGAAGGCCAATATGGTGGTCGATGCTTTGAGATGCCAGGCGGAGAGTTTGGGGAGTTTAGCATATCTTCCGGCAGTAGAGAGACCCTTGGCATTGGATGTTTAGGCCTTAGCAGGCCAACTTGTTAATTGGATATTTCGGAGTCGACTTGGGTATTGGCTTGCGTGGTCTTTGGGTTTTCTCTTTATGACCGTATTAGGAAGCGTCAGTATGATGACCCCCACCTGCTCGTTCTTCAGGACAGGGTCCGGCAAGGTGATTCTAGGAATGTGACTATTGGTGATGATGGCGTGTTGAGGATGCAGGGCCGGATATGTGTGCCTAATGTAGATGGGCTTTGGGAGTTGATTCTCGAGGAGGCCCACAGCTCGCGGTATTCCATCGATCGGGGTGCCGCGAAGATATACCAAGATTTGAGACATCACTACATGTGGAGGCGGATCAGAGACCACGTGTCTTGCTTAAAAGATTAGAGATCCCGGAGTGGAAGTGGGAGCGGATTACCATGGACTTCGTAGTTTGGCTCCAACGAACTTCGAGGACGTTCGATGCTATTTGGGTTATTGTGGATCGACTGACCAAGTCTGCGCACCTCATTCCAGTTGGTACTACTTACACTTAAGAGCGGTTGGGTGAGATTTATATCTTAGAGGTTGTTCGCCTGCATGGTGTCTCAGTTTACATCATTTCAGATAGGTGTACTCAGTTTTCATCGCAGTTTTAGAGGGTCGTGCAACGAGAGTTGGGTACTCAGGTTGAGTTGAGCACAACTTTTCACCCTCAGACGGACGGACAGTCTGAACGCACCATTTAGATATTGGAGGACATGTTGCGCGCCTGTGTCATTGACTTTGGTGGTTCATGGGACCAGATTCTTCCGCTCGTGGAGTTTGCATATAACAACAGTTATCAGTCGAGTATTCAGATGGCACTGTACGAGGCTTTATATAGGCGGAGGTGTAGATCTCTAGTAGGATGGCTCGAGCGGAGTGAGGCTAGGCTCTTGGGTACAGACTTGGTTCCGGATGCATTATATAAGGTGAAATTGGTTCAGGAGCGGATTCGCACGGTGCAGTATCGGCAGAAGAGCTATACGGACAGGAACGTTTGTGATGTGTCTTTCATGGTTGAGGAGAAGGTTTTGTGAAGGTATCACCATGAAGGGTGTTATGAGGTTTGGGAAGAGGGGAAAGTTGAGCCTCGGTTCATTGGCCTTTTGAGGTTCTTCAAAGGATATGGGAGGTGGCATATAAGCTTTCCTTACCACCCACCTTGTCGAGTGTGCATCTAGTATTTCATGTTTACGTGCTCCGGAAGTATGTTGGAGATCCAACCCATGTTTTGTACTTAAGCACGGTTCAGTTGGAGGGTGATATGACTTATGATGTAGAGTCGGTGACCATTTTGGAGCGGCATGTTCGAAAGTTGAGGTCAAAGGACATAGCTTCAGTGAAGGTGCAATGAAGAGGTTAGTCTATGGAGTAGGCCACTTGGGAGACCGAGTGGGAGTTGCGGAGCAGATATCCCCACCTATTTGAGACTCCAGGTATGTTTCTAGACCCGTTTGAGGACGTTTATTTATTTAAGATGGGGAGGATGTAACGAACCGACCGGTCATTTTGAGAGTTATAGCCCCGTTTCCCCCATATATGCTTCTTTTGTTCTTTACAATTGTATTTGTTAATGTATCGGGTTGGTTGGTTGGGTTCCAGAGTGGTTTTGGAGTGAATTGAGACACTTAATCTCTAAATGAGAAGCTTAAGTTGGAAAAAGTTATCAGGATGTTGACTTGTGTGTATATGACCTCGGATTTGAATTCTGATAGTTCTTCTAGCTCTGTTAGGCGATTTTGGACTTAGTAGCGCGTCTGGAATGTGATTTGGAGGTCCGTAGTGGAATTAGGATTGAATTGGCAAAAAATGGAACTTTGGCGATTTCGATCGGCACTGAAAAATTTGATATCGGGGACAGAATGGTTTTTCGGAAGTTGGAGTAGGTTCATGATTTTATTTGTGACGTATGTGTACAATTTGAGGTCATTCGGGCGTGGTTTGGTAGGTTTTGGCGTCGTTTGCAGAATTTGGAAGTTTAGAAGTTCTTAGGCTTGAATCCGAGTTTAATTTTGTTTTTTGATGTTGTTTTGAGTTATTCGAAGGATCGACTAAGTTTGTATGTTGATATATGACTTGTTGGTAGGTTTGTTTGAGGTCCCGAGAGGCTAAGGGTAATTCCGGATGGCTAACGAGAGAGGGAGCCGCATGTGCGAGATCGCATGTGCACTTGGGGAGCTGCAGACGCGAACATAGATGACCTTGTACGGAATCGCAGGTGCGTAAGAGTGGTCGCATCTGCGAGCCCGCATATGCGAGGCTGAGTCACAGATGCGAAAGTGAGGTGATTGGCCAATTTCGTAAAAGCGGATGGAGATGAGCATGTGTGCGTCTGCTGGTGCGAAACCTAGAGAGAATGTGCGGGCCGGGGGGACTTAAGTGGCTTCCGCAAAAGCGGGGAGTTGACCGCATGAGAGGTTCCGCAGGTGCGAAAGACCTAGGTAGAATGTTTAAAAACAAGGGTTCGATAATTAGGCTTCATTTCAACATTTTGAACCCGGGTTTAGGCGATTTTGGAGAGGAGTTTCGAGGGGATTCTTGAGGTAAGCTTCTTGTACTCGTTTTTTATCAATAATCTTGATCCCCATTGTCTTCCCCACCTAGATTTTGTGGTTTTAAGGTGAAATTTGGGAGTTTGAAGTTAAGGAGTTGGAGAGTGTAAATTGGGGAATTGAGGGACAAAATGAGGTTGGATTTTGATGAATTTAGTATGGGTAGACTCGTGAGTGAATGTGCTTTCGGGTTTTGTGACTTTTGTCAGATTGCGAGACGTGGGCCTCGGGGTCGGGTTTGAGTGTATTTCGGGATTTTGCCAATAATTTGGTACTTTACTTGTGGGATTCATTCCATTAACCCATATTGATCATATTTAATTGCTTGTGGCTATATTCGGGTCATTTGGAGGCCGGCTCGAGAGAAAAAGGCATTTCGGAGTAGGATTTCTACGTTGTCGAGGTAAGTAACAGTTTTAAATCTGCTCTTGAGGTTATTATACCCGAAGTTTAGTATATGTGACTATTTGGAGGTGGAACCCATGCTAGGTGACGGGCGTGTGGGTGTACGCCGTGAGGGATTGAGACTTGGTCTATCCCGAGAGACTGTGAAGTCTAATAGCCTTTATTTTTGTTTATATGCATACATGCCTGCTAGAACTTGACTGCCTTTCATGTTAGAAATCATGCTTAGTCTATATACCTGCTCATGGTAGTTATACTCAGTCATAGTGATTCTTGTACATGTTTACCTCAATTTCTATTATTTTTCCCTGATGATATACTGTAACACTTTGACTTGGGTCGTTTTCCCTTTCTTTATTGAGAGCTATGAGACTAGAGAGGTTCATAACTGAGTGAGGCCGAGGGCCTGTTTTTAGGTATTGTACCTTAGCATGTGAGTTGTCCGTGCGGATTCTGATGTGATATGGTGGCACGTGAGTTGTCCGTGCGGGCCTTGATATGATATTATAGCACGTGATTTGTCTGTGCATCACGTGAGTTGTCCGTGCAAATTGTAGCGCTTGGGCTGAAGGAGCCCCTTCGGAGTCTGAACACGCCCAATGATCGCATGTACCTATTGAGCGTGTGCATTGAGGGCTGAGAGTTGAGTGTCGAGTTATTGAGGGTTTAAGTGACAGTGCCTGTGAGGTTTTATCTATTTTCTTGTTGCTGCATTTAGCTGATATTTGTCTTGCTGGAATTGGTAATTATACAACTGATCTTGTACTCATGTTTACTCTTAGCTATGAAAATTATCAAATAAATTGTTCTGTATATCTCGTCACTACTTCTCAATTCCATATTTATTATTTTTAGTTGCTGAGTTGGCTGTACTCAGGCGTGTCTGAGCACGAAGATGTTGAGTCCATGCTTGTTTGAGTTTCGGAGACTACAAGGTAGCTTTTAGCGTCCGCAGGACGTTGTTAATCCTTCTACATTTCTTTTCGTTTTGTACTGACATTTAGGCATTTTCTGTAATAGTTTTAAATACTTAGACGCTCATGACTTGGTGACACCCCGTTGTTTGGGGCTCGTTTTCCGCACTTTATTTCAAATTTGAGATTAACCTTGATTTTATTAAAAATTCTTGATATGGAAAGTTCTACTTTACTTTTATATTTAATTTGAAAGTATATTCGGGAAGGTCGACTTTCCTAGTACCACCGATAGGCTCCATCACGACATGTAGGTTTTGGGTCGTGACATGCAATGAATTACATGACAATATTAATCATAACTTGAATTACAGACTTCTACTTTAATAAAACTTAAACCTAAATCTTAGTTACAGGGAGTCCTATTCAAAGAACAATCATTCTAATTTCCATGAGTTTGTATCAGTTTCTAATAGACTCAAATTTAAAGAAGCAGTCCTATAGTCGCTTTACCAAATTTGATGCATTTATTCATCCCTTGCTTGACCAAAATGAAGCAAATCACATAGGATCCAACAATGATTTAATCTGCAAACTTCAATGTACCAAATGAGAAACCATTGCCTACATTTCTCAACATGCCTCGTTAAGACCATTTTTAATGGGTAATTCCAATTACAACTTTCAGCTCAAATGCAAATGATCACAAGGAAGGACATTCAACAAACACATAGGTATTTAACCGTTGACAACATGTTCATCAAATCACATAGATGGATAGAAACTAGAAAATTCATAATATTATAACACTTAAAAGTCATTACATCCTTAGAGGCTGGAATCAATACCTGGACAGCAGCAAGAACAACAAAGAAAATAAGCCTCTCAATATGAGGAGTGTTGATACCCAATTTTTCTCTCATATTTTTCAAATATACATATATACTTAAAAAAAGTGCATATGCACCATCACCTGATTTATAAACATATGCAAGCACTTTTCATAATTTCCTATAATTTTTTAAAAGGTTTTAAATCAATTTTTCCTGCATTTTTATTATATAAACGCTCATTAGTTACCTCACAAATTATTTACAATGATTTTATCATCTAATTTTATCATTTATACCCATAATAGGTTTTAAATATTTTTTAACATAATCGTCATAATTATATTTGCATTCTTTTGGCTAGAATTGTACATTTTGCAATAATAGCCTATATGTACTTATAATTATTTATTTATGCCAAAATAATCTTTTTATACTTTTTATAGTGTTAAATAATTGTTTTTACTTGTTTTATGCACAAATAAATTTTTTATTATTTATTTATCATTTTTAAAAAATTATTTATTAATTAAATTTGGGTTTCGAAATAACAACCCATTTTAAAGCTTATTTCGGACCAATCCCTAGCCCAATTATCTAAAACACACCAGCTCAACACTCCAGCCCAAACCAAATGACCCCTAACGCAATAACCCAACCGGTAACCCGTTTAATTGACCTGCCCTAGCCCCTCTTTAAAATCCTGGTCGTCGATCTCAGAGATCAACGACCCACAACTAATCTAACCCTTTTAATTATGCCTAAAACTCCTTAACCTTAAACTATTCTCTACCATCCACCTCCGTTAAACTCTCTCAAACGCTCTCTTCGTCTCTACAAACCCTAGCAACGTAACCTCTAATCCCCTTCGATTCCAACCCAGAAATGGAATCAATCGACTATTCCCTTACCTTATTAACCATTTCCCATTACTATTTATCTGTTTATGGTGTTACATAATTGCTTTCCTAATATGGTAAGCAAATCTCTCTTATTTTTGAACCAAAACTGGTTTAGATCTTTGCCTCTTTCCATCTTTGTATGTTCTCGTTCCTTTTATGGTATGAATCTGTAACGACCTGGTCGGTCGTTTTGAGAGTTAGCACCTCGATCCCCTAATAACTGCTTCTCCCATATCTATTTATTCTATTGAAACTTGCAGGAGCGTTGAGTGGTGAAATTCGGAGTGGTTTTGGACACTTAGTTCATAAATATGGAATTTAGCTTTAGAAATTGGGCCGTAGCTAGAACTGTGTGAAGACCGATCCAGAATGGAATTCCGTCGACTCCGTTAGCTCCGTTGGGTGATTTCAGAGTTAGGAGCGTGTTCGAAATGTGTTTTCGAGGTGGGTTGTAGATTTAGGCTTGAATTGGCGAAAGTTAGAATTTCGGCGAATTTGACCGATAGGTGAGATTTTGAAATTAGACTCGGAATGGAATTACGAAAGAAAAAGCAGGTCTGTAATGTCATTTATGACCTGTGTGCAAAATTTGAGGTCATTCGGATAAGTTTAGACGTGTTTCGGCATCGAATGTGGATTTTAGAAATCTCATAAATTCTTAGGCTTGAATCTATGCATATTTGTTGATTCTGATGTTATGAAACGTGTTTTTAAGGCTCGACCAAGTTTGAATGAGGTATTAGGGTTGGTTGGTAGTTTTGGTTGAGGTCCCGGAGGCCTCGGGCGTGTTTCGGATGCCCAAACGGGCATATTTTGGCCTAAGTCTATTGCTAGTTTTGCTGGTTTTACAGCAGCAGGTATTTATTCTCCGCGATCGCAAGAGTAAGTCCGCGATCGCGTAGAGTTAAATGGAGGCTGTTAGAAATGTTCTTCGCGATCGCATAACTCCAAGCGCGATCGCAGTGTATTAGGAATTTGGCCTCCGCGATCGCATGTCATAGGTCGCGATCGCATAGGAGGTCTTAGGTCTGAGGCAAGGTCAACGTTTGTTCTACGCGATCGCGTCGCCCCTAACCCGATCGCATAGCTTTGAGGGCTGAGGGTCCGCGATCGCATACCTGTAGATGCGAATGCGATGAAGGATTTTAGGCGCGTGCCAGGATGTGCTCCGCGATCGCATAGATGAAATAACTGGGCAGTCGTTTAAAAACCCAATTCCGAGGTGTTTATGTTATTTTCACCATTTTTTATTTTGAGAGCTCGAGAGAGGCGATTTTTGGAGGCATTTTCACCTGGGTAACTTGGATAAGTAATTTCTATCCATTATAGATCAATTTCCATGATTCCAATCTTAAATTCCACCTCGAATTTCGAATATCTTGGGTAGAAAATGGGGAAAATGGGAAGAACTTCATAGACCAAACTATTGAGTTTTGATTGGGTGTTTGACCTCCGACTTGAGAGATTCTTATTTGGTTAGACTCGTGAGTGTATGAGGGTTCGGAAAATGTAATTTTTACCCGATTCCGAGACGTGGACCCTGGGGGACCTTTTGGGCGAATTTCCTAATTTCGCATTTTAGCTTAGAAATAATTAGCTATTTTGTTCCCTTGAAGTGATATTTACATTATGCAATCTAATTGAATATATTTGGGCCACCCGGAGTCGGATACTCGTGGCAAGAGCGTTGTATTGAGTTGATTAGCGCAGTCAAGGTAAGTGGCTTGCCTAACTCTGTGTTTGGGATTTCCCTTAGGCATTTTTATACTAATTTTACTATGTGGACGCCGTGTACGTGAGGTGACGAGTGCGTACGGGGGTTATTGTTTCTAAATTCCCGTTTTTTCCTTCCATGTCATAACTCATTTCATTCCTATATTACTGCTTCATGTTATAACTGATTAGTTAGCATGGGAATGAGCATGCCTACCTGTCACGACCCAAATTCCTACTCAGGTCGTGATGGCGCCCAACACCGGAGTCAGGCAAGCCAACACTAGTTCACTACCGAAGTTACTTCACTTAGTTGGATATTTAAGTACTTGCCAAATTTTAAAGTTAAGAAAATCATTAAATGAAGGCGATTAAGCGAGACAACGTAACTTAATGAAATTTCAAAACCATGTGCTAACCTGTACAATGTAGCAAAAATATTAGAGTGACTATTACGTGTGCCAAGATCTAGTGTCACAAGTCCACAGGAAACTAGTGGAATATACAAAACTAAGCAAAATAAATGTACTACTGTCTGAAGAGAATAGACAGAAATATCCAAAATAGTAGAAAACTTCGCAGTGCTGCTGAGGATCGCCAAGAGGAGCAGCTCACAGTGAAGTCAAGTCCAGAATATGCTCTCGAGATCGCGCTCCGGTCTGATAACCAGATACACCTGCCTCAAAACCTTTACAATTAAGTACAAAAGCGTAGCATGAGTACATATAAACGAATATGTACCCAGTGAGTATCCCGTCTAAACTCGAAGAAGTAGTGACGAGAAGTAGACGTGATACTTACTAGGGTCAATAACAATTAACATGATTAAATAAATCTAGACAGGAATAGTAGTCATGGAAATCACTAAGGCATGAAGTATCAATTATATAAAACTGCAATTTATTCTCATGAGTCAAATAGAAATTATCACAAAAGTCCCAAGTTCCCCTTCCACCTGAAGCAATTTATTTAATAATAACAAGACTATCAGTCAAATACATAGCACATAGTATGCCGAAGCGTACGGTCAAAGCGACGCAAAAATAAATGTGCACTGGCGAGGGTCGAACGGCTCAAACCATAGATGCATCTATTACCCCGCTCGTGAATCGATCATGCGACGCGGTTTACTAATTATAAGGCTACCCCGCTCACGAATCATACATACGACACGGGTGCTCGTATACATACACAAAATTATTAGGAAATTCAGGAATTTATCATGGATTATACTTGGAAACAGAGATTTAAGAATTTAAACTTACACATAACTTCCTAATATCCTCATGTCAATTTCAAACATAATAAGCAACTAGGAACACATGTAAAGATACAGGTAAGGCACATAAAGGCATGCTTGTGAAATCCTAAGTTCTACCCGACATAGCATAGTCGTAGCTACGCACGAACTCTCGTCACTTTGCGTGTGCGTAGCCCCCGCAAATAAGGATAATTCAATCATCTACATTTACCTATGGGGACAATTCCCTCTTACAAGGTTGGAAAGGAGACTCACCTCGCGTAGAACCTACTTCCCGGGTCAAGAATGCGCCCGAAACTCCCAACTCGTCACCCAAGGACTCGAAACTAGTCAAATGCTATATAAATACGTCAATATACACTCAATAGTATGAAATTCTCCTATTATTTTAGTTAATTCATCCTACTTAAAAAATCCCAAAATACATCCCCGGGCCCACATGCTCGGGTTTCGGAAAGTTTTGTAGAGATCACTCATCAATAACCTAAGGATCATTAATATATGATTTTTGCATGGTTCCATGGTAGACAAGTGGTGAAATTCTCTAAAATTCATCAACCCTAGGTTTCCCACTCTAACCCTAGATTTACACTAATTGGGGTGTTAATCTACTTAGTAATTGATGTATTAAACCAACATTGAAGTAGAAGTTACTTACCTCTTAGTAGCTAGGTCGAATGCCCTCTTGGGAGCTCTCAAAATCGCCTATGGTGAGAAGAAATGGTGAAAAATGACTAAGTATTGTGTTTAAAGGAGCTCACTTCCATCAATGATCTCGCACCTGCGGTCTCGCGCCTGCGAGCCAAGGCTCGCACCTGCGGAAGTGAGCAAGGAGGCTGGGGGTCGCACCTGCGGAGGGAATCTCGCACCTGTGGATCCGCTCCTGCGGACCCAGGTCCGCACCTGCGATCTTGGGCCTTCTCCCCTGGGGGCCGCACCTGCGAGGCCTTGACCGCAGGAGCGGTCTCGCACCTGCGACTGGGCAACCGCACCTGCGGTTACACCAGTTCAGGTGCACCAGCAGCTGAAGCTGCTGGTTTTTGGCCCCATTTGGTGTCCGGGAGGCACTTGGGCCCACCTGAGCCCCCGTGCAATTATACCAACAAGTCCTAAATCATATTATGGACTCGCTCGAGCCTTCGAAACACCCAAAAAAACGCTAATATTCAAAATCACACCTCAAAACCCCTTGAATCAAACTTAAGAACTTTAAGTTCTTGAATTCGGTTCTAATGCGTCGAACCGACCTATACTACTCGGAATGACACCAAATTTTGCAGGCAAGTCATAAATAATATAACGAAACTGTTCTCGGTCTCGGAATTCCGTTCGGACCTTGATAACAAAAAAACACGTTCCAAACCAAATTATGAACTTAAGGGAACTCTATTTCGCTATTTGGCGTCGAAACGCTCTCGGGTCATTCAAAACCCATTCCGGACATACGCACAAGTCCGAAATAATTATACGAAGCTACCGGAACTGTCGGAACTCGATTCCGAGGTCGTTTGCTCAAAAGGTTGACCGAAGTCAAACTTGGCCAAAAAGGCCAACCTTAAGGAACTAAGTGTTCCTATACTGCTCTAAACACTTCTGAATCCCGAACCACCCGTCCCCGCAAGTCATAAATCACTATAAGCCGCTACGGGAAGTCTTATTTAGGGGAATGGGGTCCGAATACGCAAAACAACCGGTCGGGTCATTACATTCTCCACCTCTTAAACAAACGTTCATCCTCGAACGGGTCTAGAATCATACTTGAAGTGCTGAATAGGTGCGGATATCTGCTCCGCACGTCCTCCTCGGACTCCCAAGTTGCCTCCTCGACCGGTTGGCCCCTCAACTGGACATTAACGGCATAAACTCTCTTGGATCTCAACTCGTGATCCTGTCTATCAACAATAGCGACTGGCTCCTCCTCGTAGCCCAATCTCACATCCAACTGAATAGTGCTGAAATCAACCACGTGAGAGAAGTCAGCGTGGTATCTCCGGAGCATGGATACATGAAATACTGGATGAACCCCTGATAAATTGGGAGGTAAAGCAAGCTTATAAGGAACCTCTCCAACTCTCCTCAACACCTCGAAAGGACCTATAAACCTCGGGCTCAGCTTGCCCTTCTTCCCGAACCTCATAACACCCTTCATCGGCGAGACCTTCAACAGTACCTTGTCTCCCTCCATAAATGCTACATCACGCGCCCTCTGATCCGCGTAACTCTTCTGTCGGGACTGTGCTGTGCGGAGCCTCTCCTAAATCAACTTCACTTTCTCCAACGCATCCTTCACCAGGTTGGTGCCATATAACTTAGCCTCGCCAGGTTCAAACCACCCGATAGGAAAACGACATCGCCGACCATACAAAGCCTCAAATGGAGCCATCTCGATGCTGGACTGATAATTATTATTGCTAGCAAACTCGGCCAAAGGCAAGAACTGGTCCCACTGACTTCCAAAGTCAATCACACATGCCCTGAGCATGTCCTCCAATATCTGAATTGTACGCTCCGACTGGCCATCAGTCTGAGGATGAAATGTTATGCTGAGATCTATCTGGGTACCCATCTCACTATGCAATGCTCTCCAGAAGTGCGAGGTGAACTGAGGACCTCGATCTGATATAATAGACACCGGCACACCGTGTAACCGGACTATCTCCCGGATGTAGATCTGGGCTAGCCTCTCAGAAGTATAAGTATTAGCTACAGGAATGAAATGCACCGATTTGGTCAATCTATCCACAATGACCCAAACCACGTCAACCTTCCGCAAAGTCCGAGGCAACCCAACCACGAAGTCCATAGTAATGCGCTCCCACTTCCACTCAGGAATGGGAATTTGCTGAAGTAGGCCTCCTGGCCTCTGGTGCTCATACTTAACCTGCTGGCAATTAAGACACCTAGACACATACTCCACAATGTCCCTCTTCATCCGTCTCCACCATAAATGCTTCTTCAAATCACGATACATCTTCGTCGCACCAGGATTAACAGAATACCGAGAACTGTGTGTCTCATCTAGAATCATCTGCCTCAAGCCATCAACATTAGGAACACACAAACGACCCTAAAGTCTTAGAACACCATCCTCGGCAATAGTAACCTCCTTGGCACCACCCTGAACCACTGTCTCCCGTAGCTCTACCAAACACGGATCATCATACTATCGAGCCTTGATCTCCCCCAATAACGAAGACTGAGAAACCACATGAGCTAGAACTCGACGAGGCTCTAAAAGATCTAATCTCACCAAGCGATTATCCAAGGATTGAATGTCCAAGGCTAGAGGTCTCTCCTCTGCTGCAATGTAAGCCAAACTACCCATACTCGCTGTTTTCCTACTCAAAGCGTCTGCTACCACATTTGCCTTGCCCGGGTGATAAAGGATGGTGATGTCGTAATCTTTAAGCAACTCAAGCCACATGCGCTGCCTCAAATTAAGATCCCTCTGCTTGAACAAGTGTTGCAAACTGTGGTGGTCTGTATAAACCTCACAAGATACCCCATACAAGTAATGCCTCCAAATCTTAAGAGCATGAACAATCGCCGCCAACTCCAAATCGTGCACCGGATAATTCTTCTCATGAACCTTCAGCTGGCGCGAAGCATAAGAAATCACTCTCCATTCCTGCATCAACACACATCCCAAGCCAACGCGTGAAGCGTCGCAATACACTGTATACATCCCTGAACCGGCAGGCAATACTAGAACTGGTGCTGAGGTCAATGCCGTCTTGAGCTTCTGAAAGCTCGCCTCACACTCACCATACCATCGGAACGGGGCATTCTTCTGAGTCAATCTAGTTAGTGGGGATGCAATGGATGAAAAACCCTCCAACAATCGTCGATAGTAGCCTGCTAGACCCAAGAAACTCCTGATCTCTGTAGCTAAAGTAGGACGCAGCCAACTCTGAACTTCCTCAACCTTCTGAGGATCAACCTTGATACCCTCTCCGGATACAACATGCCCCAAAAATGCCACGGAATCCAACCAAAACTCACACTTGGAGAACTTAGCGTATAGCTTCTTTTCCCGCAAGGTCTGGAGCACAACTCTCAAATGCTGCTCGTGCTCTCCCCGGCTACGTGAGTAAATCAAGATGTCATCAATGAAGACAATGACAAAGGAATCAATATACGACCTGAACACCATATTCATCAAGTCCATGAACAGTTTTGGGGCATTAGTCAAGACAAAGGACATCACTAGGAACTCATAATGGCCATATCTCGTACGAAAAGCAGTCTTCGGAACATTCAAGGATCGAATCTTCAGCTGGTGATACCCCGATCTCAAATCAATCTTAAAAACACCCGAGCACCCTGCAACTGGTCAAACAAATCATCAATGCGCGGAAGTGGATACTTGTTCTTAATAGTTACCTTGTTCAGCTGACGGTAATTAATACACATCTGCATAGACCTATCTTTCTTCTTTACAAATAGAACTGGAGCACCCCACGGCGATACACTCGGTCTGATAAACCCCTTAGCCAACAACTCCTCAAGCTGCTCTTTTAATTCCTTTGGAGCCATACGCTACGAGGGAATAGAAATAGGTTGAGTGCCTAGAACTACATCAATACAGAAATCGATATCACGATCCGGAGGCATGCCCGGAAAGTCTGAAGGAAAGACATCAGCAAACCCTCGAACAATGGCACCGAATCAATCGTCGTAGACTTGGCGGTGGTGTCTCGCACATAAGCAAGATACGCCAGACAACCCTTCTCGACCATATGTCGATCCTTGAGGAAGGAAATAACTCTACTAGCTGCACTAACTGAGGAACCTCTCCACTCCAGCTTACGCAACTCAGGCATGGCCAAAGTAACTGTCTTGGCATGGAAATCCAAGATGGCATGATAGGGAGATAGACAATCCATCCCCAAGATAGTCTCAAAATCAACCATGTCGAGCAACAGGAGGTCCCCTCTAGTCTCGAACCCACAGAAGATGATCACACAAGACCGATAGATCCGGTCTACCACCACAGAATCACCCACAGGAGTGGACACATATATAGGAGAATCCAAGGACTCGCGAGGAACATCCAGAAAACAAGCAAATAAGGCTGACACATATGAATAAGTGGATCCTGGATCAAATAGCACTGATACCTCCCTACCACATACTGAAATCGTACCTGTGATCACGGCGTCTGAGGCCACTGCATCTGCTCGGGCCGGAATAGCATAGAATCTATCTGGTGTACTTGAAGACTGACCTTCACTGGACTGAATAGGAGCTAGCTGAGCTCCCCCTACGTGGCCTCCACCTCTGGCACGACCTCTACGAGCCTGTCCTCCGCCTCTGGGTGGACGGGGCGCTGGTGCTGAGTATGTAGACTGGTAACTCTACTGAACAGCGCTGCCCCGAAACCTGGGACAAGTCCTCCTCATATGGCCTGACTCCCCACACTCATAACACCTCGCTGGTGGCATGGCCTGCTGCCCTGAAGAAGAACCCTGGATAGCTGGGGGACGGTGAGAACCCTCTGGCATGGCACTGAAGTAAGGACTAGAAAACATGTTATAATATATCTCTACCAATATCATTGGGGTAGAAAGCATGTTATAGGCTTTACCTTATTTATACTTGCATTAGAATCCCTTCTTTAGGACCAATACATTCAAATCATGTCATGCACTAGATATCATGTTCTTAGGTTTCATGTGTACTGCTTCAGCATCGCATATGATACTAATATATGTTTATGATCATCACTTAGAAATCCTGCTCTTAGGTTTATAAAGAACATTAACATAAGAGTTGTTACTCATGTGCATTCAAAATCATGTGTTACCAAATCTGTAACTCTTTTGTGCATTTAGAGATCATGCTTTAGGAATTCTGTTAATTTAAAGATCATTGTCATAAGAACTGTCATTTCTGTGCGTTTAAAAATCATGTATTAGGAACTCTGTTTGCATTTGGCTTAGCCACGCCTAATTAAACTACTGATTCATAAAAGAGGTATAAAACAACTTCATATTTGATTACCCTGTTTAATAAAAACTGGTGATAATCCCTGTATTGTTAGACTTACAACACCTAAAACATCATGCTTTTAGGCAAAAACAACTCCTGAACTGTTAATGATTCTGCAACTATGGTGCATGATCCCACTCCTAGGCAAGCCTTAGGTAATCAATCTTCGTAAAACTGGAGAACTATTTTCGTTTTAATTACTGCTTAATGACTTACAGGTTTTAAAAATCAGTAGGCAAACTGATTAGGACCCCACTGTTGAGTTTATAAAACAAAGTTACATATTTCTGTGCATTGACATCCACTTAGACACCCTGTTTAGGTCGTTTCTCTAATAAAAACTGTTCTTGTTTGTGTTTGAGATGTGTTGCTTATGTGCATTATCTGTGAAGGTAAACTTGGGCCTCTTAACTGTTTTTCCTACACTTATTTGTTAATTCCTACTTGTTCTTGCATGTCGCCTAAAATTTTATCCTTTTAAAAAACCATAGGTGTCTGTTTAGAACTTCCTATATCTAGAGATCCTAAAATTCCTCCAGGATCACAAGGAAGTGACGGGTAACAGCACGCATAGAGACCGTTACATAAAACTCGCCTAATAACTGCTAAGGGGTGGGGTAAAGGGTAGATATGGATATGATGACCAGTGCGCTAATGCCACGTGTAGCCCCTCATTAAGGAGTGATTACCGGGCATTGCATTGATGTGATCCTATAGGATAAACAACTTAGGACCTCCTTATCCCTTTAACTATGTGTGTTCAGACCATGAATCTTTTAACCTTTACCTATGTGTGTTAAGACCATAAACTTTTTTTAAACCTTATTACACATGTGGGCTTAGACTATGAACCTTTTTCAAACCACTATTTTTTCACTTGTTTATATAGCTGCCTATTTTCTACTTATTTAAAATTCACAGAGCTTGTTCGATCGGGAACCACAATTGTGGACTTTGAGGGGTGCCTTACACTTTCCCCTTGGAGTAATTTCAAGCCCTTACCCAATCTCTGGTTCTTCGAATTAGTGTTATTGTGACCCTTATTAGGTTCCCTAACTCACCTTAATTCGTTAGGTGGCGACTCTTCAACCCCTTATATATCCCTTTCCCAAAAGGAAATGAGTTGTCCCAAATAATGTCAAAAATTCTGACCGATCTGAAAGGAGAGGAAAAAGGGGGCGCGACAGCATGGCGACTCTGCTGAGGATTTTAGGCTTTTACCATTTCGAACTGCTTTGTGAATTTGCATCTTTACTTTATTAATATTTGCACCCTTTGCCGTTTCCCTTATGTGCACTTTAATTGTCTATTTCTTCCAAGTATTTATCTTTCCAAGAGAAAGACTGACATGTTTCTTTTTTTCCCTTTGTAACTACTTTAAATTATAACTGTTGTATTTACCGCTTTCTTAACGTGTAAATACGTGACAACATGATTTTATTGCTTATTTATTGTTTCATAATCATGCTCAACATCATATTCGACTCGTGCCAATAAAAATCCTATAGCAACGCTTGATGAGTGGTTGCGCTCTTCCTATTTTATATCACCCTTAAATTCGGAAAGGGTTATTTGCGGTAAAACTAGTCGATCAACGGTGAAATCGATGGTTCTGTGCCTTCCCCCTTAAGTTGTCCGCTCAAGGGTACCAGTCTAAAACCGCATAGAAACCTTACTCTGTTATACTGTGCATGCATCATGGTCAGACCTAGTCGGGTTAATGTGTCATCCGCAAAATAACCCTTTAAGACAGCCTTGTCCAATGTCCACCAGGGTTTTCATAATCCAAATGGACGCAATCATGTTCTGTGTATTTATTTGGAGAATTAAATGCTTGTATGATAATCATAAGTGTATAAATAGTCGAGTCTGGCAGGGGTAAGGGCCTAACTATTTTTGTCTTGCAGAAAATGAGGCATGAGGTCCCCAGATTCGGTATGGTTAGCAATATCTTTCCAATGCTCCTGAACTGGTGGGAGGATCTTCCCTCCAGTGACAAGAAACACGTCAAGAAATACATGGGCAATCTACCCTCACTTATGGACATCCAATCCAACAACATGTTGATCTAGGCTTCCACTTTATTTTGGGATAGCGAAAGAGTCGTATTTCTCTTTGGGAGTATTGAGATGAAACCACTGTTAGAAGAGATAGGAGGACTTGCTGGGTTAGTTTGGGAGACCCCTGGGTTATTGGTGCCCGAGAACCGCACGAGCAGAGGATTCCTGAAAATGATGGGGTTGAAAAAGAATGCTGAGTTGGAGTGTCTGAAACAGTCATACATACCCTTCGAGTATTTATATGAAAGATACGGTCACAACAAGTCGTACTGTAGCTTTCATGATGAGTTCGCCATCACTTCTTTTGGTCATATTTACCGTAGGGTATTTTTATTCATTGTCTGCTTTCTGAGGTTGATCGTGTTTCCAACAAAGAAGGAAAGGATTCACACTAGGCTAGCCATGGTAACCAAGGCCTTGATGGAGGGGATTGACGGGCAAGCCTTCAGCATTGTTCCGATGATCATATTGGACATTAACCGAGCCTTGGAACGCTGTCAAAAAGGAGCTAAGCATTTTGAGGGTTGTAACCTGTTGCTGCAACTGTGGCTCTTAGAACACCTCCAAAAAGGCCAGTACCGTCAAGAATTTCCGCGAAGGGCATGGAACGATCACATTTCTTTCCACCACCCCAAGCGGATGACATATATACCCGACAGATTTGCTCAACCAGAGATTGCCAAGGAGTGGGTAGAATTCTTTGATAACCTAACTGAGGAGCAGGTACAGTAGATTTTCGAGTGGTTTCCAACGGACAAATTCATCATCAGGTCCAGGGATGAACCACACCTAGTGTTGATCGGGTTGAGAGGTATATATCCTTACGTTCCTCTCCGGGTCATGAGACAAGAAGGCAGGAAGCAAGTTGTGCCGAGGGTTGATAAGATGAGCCATTTCCGAGCTGACTTCCAGGATGATGATGTTCCCTAAAAGTGCCAAGCCCAACACATGTGGCACTGCAAGATCATAATGGAGAAGAGCACAATTGAACCAGACAGGTACCACGCAGGATGTGCACCCTTCTATTCGGCATGGTTAGAAGACGACTTGGATAGGTTAGTGAGGCCAGGAATCAGCCGAGGCCACAGAATCATAGACGGGAATGTCGAGGCTCAGGTCAAGTATAACCGTCTACGCAAAAGGATCCACTACTCTGAGAACGACCACCGGGAGATACATGAAACCAACAAAAGGTTGATCGAAGAATGGAAAGACATGGCCATCCGTTCCAACAAGAAGCTGGAATACTTAGAGCGAGGCATAGTAGAGGTGGAAGGTAAGATCATCAAGAGGGTCGAAGACTGCCAAAAAGCCGAGCGAAATGAAGGAGGGCACCTGGCCAGAGCATACCTGCTGCTGGGACTGTGTGAGCTAGGGAATTTGTTCGATGGGATCAAAGACGCCGAATCTGGGGAAGGCCCTTCTAGGACCAAGTAGGATAGGATATCCTTTTTGCTTTTATCAATGTAATAAGGCCAATGGTCATTAGTGACTTTACTTCCCGCTTGTTATTTTAGTGTCGTTTTGGATTCATCTTTTTATATTAATTAAATGAGGCATTTTGGCATCAAAGTTCTCCAAATCAACTTGTCGCTAGGCCTACCTCGGGCACAACGAGGCTCCCAAATTAGAACACGCTTTATATTCTTGCAATATGTGTTTAAATACTGCAATATGTTCTCATAATCTTCACTGACTTGGATACCTTTTGTTTTTGCTTTTGTTTTTCTTTCTTTTGATTATTCCCCTCCCCAAAGTTTGGTTCGTGCATTCTGGCATCATCATCATACTACACAGGATCCAGGGACCCTCCACCATCTCCTCCTCCTAGTCCACCTAAGGGAAAAAACAAAGGCAAAGGAAAAATGGAAAATTTGAGCAATATCAGAAAGGAAAACACAGTAACAGCTGAACGAAAGAAGCTTCTGACAGCCAAGATATACAGATCCAGAACCATGCTATGTCACAACTCGAGCAAAGGTTGTTGAAGCTCCAAAGGGAGCTTGAACATGTCCAGAATTTGGCAAAACTATACTTCTCACTTAGTGTTCCAGATGTCAATCATCCAAATACCCAAAATCCCGTACCTCCTCAGAATACCCCAAACAAACAAAATCCTCCCGCAACTCATCACTGTACAACTCCACCGAAAAATCCAACTATCCACCACAGGGCAACACTTGCCATACTCCGAGAAACACCCTACTGATCATCTCTGAACCACAAAACTCCACAAATGACCACCTCTACGCCCAGGAACCAGGACATCATAACAACCCCATCTACGTGGAGACTCTACCTCACTCTACCAAACCCGTTTCTTACACACCTGAATCCAGTGAGAAGGATATGCTTATTAAGAACTTGGCTGAAGAACTTAAGAAACTGACTAGCCGAGTCCAAGGCGTTGAATGAAGCAAGGGAGTTGAAGATTTGAACTATGAAGATCTCTGCATACAGCCCGATTTTGAACTACCAGAGGGTTACAAACCTCCTAAGTTAGAGATGTTCGACGGCACAGGTGATCCTAGGGTCCATCTGAGGACCTATTGTGATAAATTGGTTGGAGTGGGAAGAGATGAGAAGATTCGTATGAAGTTATTCATGAGGAGAATCACGAGAGAGAATTTGTCTTGGTACATCAGCCAAGACCCCAAGAAGTGGTCCAATTGGGTGAACATGGCATCAGACTTCATGGACCAGTTCAGGTTCAATACGGAGAATGCTCTAGACGTGTTTTATATTCAGAGTCTTAAGAAGAAGCCCACGGAAACATTTCGCGATTATGCTACTCATTGGAGGTCCGAAGCAGCTAAGTTCAGGCCTGCCCTAGGCGAAGAACAAATGAACAAATTCTTTGTCCGGGCACAAGACCCGCAGTATTATTAGAGGCTGATGGTGATTGAAAACCACAAATTCTTTGACATCATCATGCTAGGTGAGAGAATTGAAGAAGGGATTAAGAGCAGAATGTTACTAATTTTGAAGCACTACAAGCCATGAACAAGGCCCTGCAGTCTGGAAGCATATCCAAGAAGAAAGACGTGGGAGCCGTAATGGTTGCACAGGGGACCAAATCCCCATTGACATATCGAACCTCTCCACTCACATACCAAACACCCCCGCCTATATATCAGTCAGCACCTCCACCAACATATCAGCCATCTCCCCCACCTACTTATCAACCCACATCTCCCAGATATTTCCAACCAGCCCCTGTTTATCATGCATACAACTCTCAACCATCTCACTACCAGTCACCTCCTGCTCGCCGAAATTTCCCAAGACCTCGACCCAATTTTGACCGCAGGCCACCCAAGCAATATACTGTTGTTGCTGAGCCTATTGACCAACTGCACGAAAGATTAAAAGTTGCTGGTTATGTTACTCCTATCCCTGTTGTGACCCCTGAAAATCCCTCCCAGTGGGTCAATACAAATAAAACATGTGCATACCATTCCGGCATGAAGGGACATAATATTGATGAATGCCGCTCACTGAAAGATAAGATTCAGTCTCTGATTGATAATAAGATCATTCAAGCAAAGGAAGATACTCCCAATGTACGCAAAAATTCGCTCCCAGATCATAGGGGTGGAGGCATCAACATGATAGAGATAGGGGACGAATGGGACCCAGAGGGGTCGATCGGGTTGATCATAGAAGGTGATGACCCAAAGAAGCCAGCAGTCACCCTTAATCCTATCATAGTCCAGATTCAGCTCTCAGGAGATGTCAAGGAAGCAGCATCAGTCCCATTTGGGTTTGAAGCAACACCACCCGCAGATGCACCTATGTCGTTTGAGGTCAAAGTAATGCCACCTGCCACTTTGCCCGTCCCATTTAAGGTAAAGGTAGCCACACCGGTAACAGTGACAGTGTCAACTACGCCTCATTTCAACACTAATGTTGTACCTTGGGATTACGTGGCTGAGGCTAGAAGGAGAGGTAAAACCAAGATAGAATAAATTGTTGCTGCACAGGGAATGACTAGGACCAGCAGGGTCTATACACCTGAACACTTGGCAGAGTCCAGCAAACATGCTTCCAACAGACCACCCATCATTGAGACAGGACCAGATGATCTTTGGAAGAAGGTGCAGGCCAAAGAATACTCAGTCATCGATCAGCTAAACAAAACTCCGACCCAGATATCCATTCTATCATTGCTGCATAATTCTGAGATGCACATGAATGCTTTGATGAGAGTTTTGAATGAAGCATATGTGCCTAATAACATCACCAATGGAGAAATGGCCAACATGGTAGGACATGTGCTGGAAAGTCATAAGATCACTTTCCACGAAGACGAGTTGCTGCCTAAAAGGTTAAGTCACAACAAGGCACTATACATCACTGTGCAATGCGAATATTGCTTTATCACCAGGGTTCTGATTGACGGGGGATCCAGCCTCAACATCTGCCATTGACGACACTCAAGAATTTGGGCAAGGGATTGTACGAGATAAGAGAAGGGTCCATGAACGTAAAGGCTTTCGACGGTTCTAAGAGGTCTACCATAGGGAAATCAGTCTTTGTCTGCAAATGGGACCTACATGGTTTGAAGTTGAATTTAAGGTGATAGATATATCTGCGTCCTACAACCTGTTATTGAGACGGCCATGGATACATGCCGCTGGGGCTGCGACATCAACATTACATTAGGCAATGAAATTCGAATGGAACTACCAGTAAGTAATCATCCATGGGGATGGAAGCAACCCTATCTAGAGCCGCCAGATCATCCCGGTCATTGAAGGTAGAAGAAGGCTAGGCGGAGAAACTTACCACCACATCGAGCGGGTCAATGAAATTGACAAAGACAAGTGGTGGAGCAGTAAGGTCGAAAGCATATTGAACTGGAGCAGGTACGAGCCTGGCAAAGGACTCGGCAAGAATCTTTAGGGAATCTCCAAGCCAATACAGCTCAAACGCCATGGCACCACTTTGTGTTTGGGATACAAGTACACTTAGAAGGAGTACGACGACTGGTCGCCACTATGGAGCGACCCCTACTATCCTTTGGAACAGCCTATACCACATATGGAGAAGACTTTCCAATAGGATGACATCATATGGGGGTCAGAGGAAGAAGAAGCACTAGCAGCCTTGAAGAATATATTCCTGAAAGATGAAGACATGGACTGTTGTGTTATTGTTGAGGAGAAGGAGGAAGGCCCTTCCATCCAAACCGTGAGCAAAGGATCATTCCTTAAGAATTGGACTGTCAAAACGTTTAGGGCCCGATGAGTCCCGGGGTAGCAAGGCTAAACAAGCATTGTCTATTTTCATTTGCTAATGATTTCCTTTTCGCATTTCTATTTTTTTTTCTCAATAAAATCTCTGGTGTTTCCAAAACATTCGCTTAAGTTATCAAAATTGCTTTTATGTTTCAACAAATCAATATTTATATTATCGCTTTTCTCTCATTACTTTTATCCATACATCATTAATATTTCCTGTCTTGATGAACCAATGACTGTGACATGCAATGAGACAACTCAACAAAAGAACAGTGATTCAGAAGAAGAGGATGTCATACCCGATGAAATTGTTAGAGAAGTTGAGAATTTTGAGAACAGACCTAAGTCTAATCTAGACGAAACTGAGGTAGTCAACCTAGGAGATTCAGAAACTGTCAAAGAAACTCGCATCAACATCCATTTGTCACCGTCAGAGAAAGAAGAATACACACAATTCTTGAAAGAGTATGAAGACATATTCGCATGGTCGTACGATGACATGACGGGTCTAAGTACGTCCATTGTGGCTCACAAGTTGCCAACCAATCCAATGTGCCCGCCGGTAAAGCAGAAGCTCAGGAAGTTCAAGCCTGACATGAGCTTGAAAATCAAAGAGGAAGTTACCAAGCAAATCAACGCCAAGGTCCTCATGGTAGTTTAATATCCAACATGGTGAGACAACATCGTACCAGTGCCTAAGAAATATGGAAAAGTTAGGGTTTGTGTCGACTATCGGGATCTCAACCGGTCCAGTCCAAAGGATGATTTCCCTCTTCCAAACATACACATCATGATTGACAATTGCATCAAGCATGAACTTCAGTCATTCGTAGATTGTTTCGCTGGTTATCAAATTTTGATGGATGAGGAAGATGCTGAGAAAACGGATTACATTACGCCGTGGGGAGTATACTGTTATAAGATGATGCCATTCGGCCTAAAGAATGTTGGGGCCACTTACATGAGAGTTATGACCACCATCTTCCATGACATGATACACAAAGAGATCGAGGTATATGTAGACGACGTCATTATCAAGTCCAAGAAAGCCACAGACCATATAGAAGATCTGAGGAAGTTCTTCAACAGGTTGCGGAAATACAACCGAAGTTAAACCCCGCGAAGTGTGCATTCGGGGTTCCTGTTGGAAAATTGCTTGGGTTCATCGTCAGCCGCTGAGGAATAGAATTGGATCCATCAAAAGTCAAGGCCATCTAGGAGTTGCCACCACCAAGAAATAAGAAAGATGTGATGAGTTTCCAGGGACGGCTTAATTACATCAGCCGGTTCATAGCCAAGTCCACAGTCATATGTGAACCAATCTTCAAGATGCTGAAGAAAGATGCTGCAACCAAATGGACTGAGGATTGTCAAAAGGCCTTCGATAGAATCAAGGAGTACTTATCGACACCGCCAGCCTTGGTACCGCCAGATCCAGATAAACCCTTATTACTCTACCTTGCAATACTACATGGGGCTTTCGGCTGCGTCCTGGGGAAGCACGACGAGACATGTAAAAGAGCGCAGGCTATATATTATCTGAGTAAGAAGTTCACTCAATACGAGGCACGATATTCTCTACTGGATCGTACATGTTATGCTCTAACATGGGTAGCTCAGAAGCTGAGGCATTACTTATGTGCCTACACAACATATCTCATATCAAGGATGGATCCCTTAAAATATATCTTTCAGAAACCCATGCCCACTAGCAAGCTAGCCAAGTGGAAAATCTTGCTGAGTGAGTTCGACATTGTCTATGTGACTCAGAAAGCGGTCAAGGGACAAACATTGGCAGACCATATTGCCGCGAACCCTGTGGACGGAGAATACGAACCTTGAAAATGTATTTCGATTAAGAAGTGTTATTCATAGGAGAAGACATTGCAGAATCCTATGACGGTTGGAGAATGTTCTTCGACGGAGCATCGAATTTCAAAGGAGTCGGCATTGGATCTGTCCTGGTATCGAAAACTGATCAACATTATCCGGTATCTGCTAAACTCAGATTCCCCTGCACTAATAATATGGCAGAGTATGAAGCCTGCATCCTAGGGCTCAACATGGCCATTGATATTAATATTCAAGAGTTATTGGTGATTGGTGACTCAGAATTGCTGATACACCAAGTGCAAGGAGAATGGGCTACCAAGAAGTCCAAGATACTACCATATCTGCACTATGTGCAGGAATTGAGAAAGAGGTTCACAAAGATAGAATTTCGGCACGTCCCCAGAATTTAGAACGAGTTCGCCGATGCATTGGCCACTCTATCATCCATGATACAGCATCCAGATAAGAACTTCATTGACCCTATTCCAGTGAAGATCCATAGCCAGCCGGCATATTGTGCCCATATTGAAGAAGAAGCAAACGGAAAACCATGGTTCCACGATATCAAGGAGTATTTATCAAAGGGGGAGTATCCAGAGCGTGCAAACTATACTCAGAAATGCACGCTTCAGAGATTGTCCAACAGTTTCTTTCACAGCGGAGGAACCCTGTACATGAGGACTCCCGACTTGGGATTATTGAGTTATGTCGATGCAAAAGAAGCCTCCAAACTACTTGAGGAGATACATGTTGGGACATGCGGCCTACATATGAATGGTTTTGTCTTGGCCAAGAAGATACTTAGAGCCGGTTACTTCTGGATGACCATGGAAACGGACTGCATCCATTATGTTCGAAAATGCTACAAATGTCAGGTACATGCAGATATGATGAAGGTAACCCCAAATGAGCTCAATGCAACAAGTTCGCCTTGGCCATTCGCCACCTGGAGAATGGACGTCATTGGACCGATCGAGCCTACAACCTAAAATGGACACAGGTTCATCTTAGTAGCAATTTATTACCTCACCAAATGGGTCGAAGAAGCATCTTACAAAACAGTGACTAAGAAAGTCGTGGCAGACTTTGTCCGCGACCACATTGTTTGTCGGTTCGGAGTTCCAGAGTCAATCATCACCGATAACGGCTCCAATCTCAATAGTGATCTGATGAAATCCATGTGTGACCTTCAATATCAAGCACAATAATTCTACAGCCTATAGACCTCATATGAATGGAGTTGTAGAAGTCGCCAACAAAAACATCTAGAAGATATTGAGAAAGATGATAGAAAAACACAAACAGTGGCACGAAAAGCTATCATTTGCCTTACAGAGATACCGCCCACAGTCTGTACATCAACTGGCAACTCCTTACTTACTGGTTTATGGTACGAAAGTTGTTATTCCTGCCGAAGTGGAGATTCCTTCTTTAAGAATCATACAAGAAGCTGAGCTCAGTGATGCAGAATGGATAAAGAGTCGTTATGAGCAACTAGCTCTCATAGACAGGAAAAGAATGAATGCAGTGTGTCACGGACAACTATATTAGAGCAGAATGACCAGAGCCTTCAACAAAAGAGTCAAGTCGAGACAGTTCAAACCGGGGCAGCTGGTGTTGAAGAAGATATTTCCACATCAAGATGAATCCAAAGGGAAATTCTCTCCTAACTGGCAAGGTCCATACATGGTTCACCGAGTGTTGGCAGGAGGATCTCTTATACTTGCAGAAACGGACGGAGATGTCTGGCCAAAACCAATCAACTAAGATGTAGTAAAATGACTATGTGTAATTCTTTATGCTTTTCCCAAGTGATGTAAATTGAACTATGCATGACCTGATTCCTGTTTAAGAGGAGATACGTAGGCAGCCCTATGGTTCGGTCACGATTCAATAAAAATATCATTTTCCCCGCAATTGGAAACTGGTGTAGAATTTTGAGGAGGACCCTAAAAATTTTGAAGCAAGTTCAGTCAATCGCAACATGTGCGGCAGTCAGAGACGCCGATTCATCTAACTGGGGCAGAATTTTGAGGAGGACCCTCAAAATTTCGTAGCATGAGAGGTTGCAATGTCTTGAACCGTGTCACGGTCGTCGGTTCATTTAAATTTTTTAAAAATATATTTTATACTAGGTCTTTACAAAATCATGCATGCTTGCTTTCAAAATAGCTCTGTTTAGGAAACGCTACCTCGATGATATAAACAGTATCATCAGACCAAGCAGAACGAATCGAGCAAAGCCAGCGGGGATACGAATCAACCTTCCTCGTCTACAGAACTCACAATTTTTCTTTGGATGCAGGAACAAAGAATAAACACACTTCGAAGTCACAAATCTCAACACAGTTGAAAATGCCAAAATTTGCCATCAGCACAAAGAAAAAACATGTTCAAAGTCACAATTGTCGAATATTTCACTTGCCGACATTTGCTATCAGAATAATGGATAACACGCTCCGTACAATCGTAATACCCGCAATCTGCTACCAGCTAAGAAATCCTGCTATCATCTGCTATTTATTCTTCTGCATAAGGCTAATCGTTGTAGTCCTATCTGCATGAGGTTAAGCTCTACCTCCATTTTTCATAAGGCTAATCTCTGCCTTCCCTTGCATAAGGCTACTCTATGCCTTCCCTTGCATGAGACTAAGCTCTGTCTCCATCTGCATAAGGCTAATCGCTACCTTCCTATCTGCATGAGGTTAAGCTCTACCTCCATCTGCATAAGGCTAATCTCTGCCTTCCCTTGCATAAGGCTACTCTCTGCCTTCCCTTGCATGAGACTAAGCTCTGTCTCCATCTTGCATGGGGCTAAGCTCTGCCTCCAATTTACTTTTCACCGAGACTAAGCGTCGTCTCTCAAGCATTATTTACTTCGCTCCTCTTTCGGGCTAAGCTCTGCCCTCCATTTCCCAAGACTAAGCTTTGTCTTGTGGACATCATATTATTGCATTTCATGGGTTGAAATATCGCCAACTTGTCCAAAGGCGTCATAGTCTAACGACACCAGCCTCATAGCCGGAAGACACCATGTCATGGCCTGAGGATCTCTCTCAAATTTGCATTATCATTATTCAAAGGCGTCATAGTTCGGAGGCACCATTTTCATGGCCCGAGAACATCATTTCATGGCCTGCGAATCTCTCATCAAACAATTCATGGCCCAGGACCTCATGGTCTGAGGACGTCATCCTTAACCGTACAAAGACAACTTCGAAGTCCAACGGGAACCTGCATCATGTTTAAATTTACGCACAATATATGCTTGTATTGATTTTATTTGCAGGTAACCCAGCAAGCAACGGCTATCCCAGCAGGAGCGATCCCACTCCCGTTCTCTCAACCATATCAAACCTGATCTCTCGTAAACCGTTCATTCACCCATCCCTAGATGTTGCGTCCGTTCTTGTGATGATTTCACCGGCATATATCGTCGATGAATCCGGAACTACATATGGCATGATTCCTGTAAACCAGGGATATGTAGGCAGCTCAGAAGCTAGGGTGCGGCCTAAAAATCTCAAACCGTGTCGCTCGGTCAAAATTGGCCATCATATCTTTACCCGACAACTCTTTCATCCTTTTCGGGTAAAGAGGGGCAGTTGTTGATACCCAATTTTTCCTAAAAATATTTTAAAATTGCATGTATACCCTCAAAATCATACAATTGGTACTTTTAAAAAATTTCCTATATTTTTATTTAATTTGTACAACATTTTATATCCAATAAATAACTACAAAATTGTATCACAAATGATTTCAAAGATATTTTTTGATTTAATTTATTATTTATGGTCCTATTAAGACCAAATTATTTTATAATTAGCCAAATTGGCATCTTTTGGCTATAATTGCAATAACTTTGTAATTATAGCCTAAGCATGTAATTTTGTACTATTTTTACCAAAAATCAGTCATCTATATTTTAAAATACTAAACAATCATTTTAAAACTATTTTCTATATATGAAATTCATTTAATAATTATTAGCTATTTTACAAATTATTTTAATTAATTTAAATTGGGTATTTAACAAATAGCCTATTTTATTTTGAATTTCAGCCTATTAAAATCAGCCCAAACCTCTAATTAAACTATCCCAATACCAAAGCCCAATTCACTAATCATACCCGACCTAGCCCTGATTAAATCTTGGTCGTTGATCAATTTTGATCAACGGCCCAGATTCGCCCTTTCCTAATTTAACCTAACCTATACCCCCTCCCCCAAACCCCTCTCATTCTCTCATCACTCTCCGCCGTTACGCCCTCTCATTCTCTCTCAAGCTCTCTGCCTAACCATTGCTCCTGCTCGCCAGCTACTCGCTCGCTGGTATCAACGGTGGATCCACCACCACCCCTAGCCTCTATCGCTCCCTCTCCATGGCCGGTTTCTTGCATCCCTGAGGTCCTCAAGGGACCAGTTGGTTGTTCACTCACACATATGGCCCGTCTTTGCCGTCTCAGGCCACCTTGGCCCGTCTGAGTAAGATCTTTCTATTTTCCGGCTAGATCTATGGCTTCTAGAACAGAGCCTCTCTATCTCTGGGTTGTTCTTCTCTGAAACCCTAACTTTATCTCTTGACTCTCTAGATCTATAACAAAATTGAGAGTATTTTGAGTTATTCTACTGTTTTTCATGAGAATCTTTCTGATTTTTTTAAAAAAACGTCTCTTTGTCTTCATAACTAGGGTTTCTTAACCCCTTTTCAAAATGACTTTTTCTCTGATTTTAAGTGTTATTCTGTAATCTTTACTATGTTTAAATGGTGTATTTAGGTTTCCCCTTTTTTCCTGATTAACTATGTTAAAACCCCTAATTTCTTGGCTTAGTTCTGGGTTCTGAGACTGCCTATGCTGATTTGTTCGTTTGGTTTGTATGCATGTCTGTTTCTCACGAATATGTTCTTAACTTCTGTGATTTCCACCCCGTTTTGCTCATTAGGGTTTCTGATTATGCTTCTCCCGCCTATATTAGGTTTATTTTGTTTATTGACATAATTATGTGGTAATTTCTCCTAATCAATACTATTTTCTAGTTAAATCTCTGATTTTCCGTGATTTCTACCCTACTGTGCTTATACTATGTTTATTCTGTTCATTTACTGAAGTTTGTAGTGATTTCCTTTAATCAGTACCATTTTGTTTGAATCCCTAATTTCCCGTAAGTGATACCTAGCCTTCAAACTACTCTCTCTCTCTCTCTCTCTCTCTCTCTCTCTCTCTCTCTATATATATATATATATATATATATATAGAGAGAGAGAGAGAGAGAGAGAGAGAGAGAGAGAG